>JADLZN010011109.1:0-52500 GCA_018155175.1 Sinocyclocheilus anophthalmus
CTGTGGCAGAAATGGGCTTTCATAAATTTTTCGTGAGCTTAAACGTCTCAAGATAGCGCCGCGGATGGCTGCCTCGGTGTGGAGCTCTCCAATGTTGCGCTGTTTTTTGTTAGTTTTTCCTGTTAGTTTTTTTGTTTTGTTTCTCAAACACAATCAGTTTTACCAGGGATGAACCGCTGAACATTCAGCAGAACACACCACCCAGTCTTCTACTGCTTTTCAATTATTCGGACGCTTTGCTGAACATTGTAGTTGGCGGAGCAGCAGCGTTGTTAAAGTGCTTTAAGACACGCAAGCATGGGAAGCTCCGTCTCGTCAAGCTCCGACAGCAGGATTCTCCGCTCTCTACCCAACGAAATGGACAAACTTCTCCTGCTCTCCCGAATAAATAAGGACATTTCAAACTCTGCTGCTCTGTTTCACGGAAACCAGTGTTGAAGAAAATGTGCTGTCCTGATCTAGAAGCGCTCTTCATCAACTGTAAGCCGCTCTACTCGCCGTGGGAGTTTTCCTCGTTCATTCTCGTAAGTGTTTACATTCCTCCGCAAGCGTGCGTGAGGTCGTCAGAAGCAGAAGAGAAGAAATAGCACCAGGCCCAGAATGTTTTTCACCCCCCCCCCCCCCCACCCCTCCCCCCCCCCCCTCCCCCCCCACCTGTCTAAACAACTGTGCTACCAGCTGGCCCACATATTTTTACAGATCTTCAACAGATCACTGGAGCTGTGTGAAGTCCCTGCTTGCTTCAAACACTCCACCATCATCCCCATCCCAAAGAAACCCAAAATCACAGGACTTAATGATTACAGACCTGTCGCTCACACATCTGTGGTCATGAAGTCACTTGAGAGACTGGTGTTGGCTTATAGAAGGAATCACCGGACCCCCTGCAGTTTGTTTACTGAGCAAACAGGTCTGTGATGATGCAGTCAACATGGGACTGCAATACATCCTGCAGCATCTAGACAAATCGCGGGATTTATGTGAGGTTGCTTATTAGTTACAATAAATAGATTGTAATTATGTGATTCTCTTTGTGGACTTCAGTTCTGCCTTCAACACCATCATCCCAACACTCATCCAGACCAAACTAACCCAGCTCTCTCTTCCCAGCTCTATCTGTCAATGGATCACCAGCTTTCCACAGACTGAGGAAATTCATATCAAACAGCCGCACCATCAGCACTTGCGCTCCTCAGGGATGTGTGCTCTCCCCACTGCTCTTCTCCCTGATGACTTCACCTCTACTGACCCCTCTGTCAAGCTCCTGAAGTTTGCAGGCGACACCATAGTCATCGGCCTCATCCAGGACGGTGACGAGTCTGCTTACAGACAAGAGGTTGAGCAGCTGGCTGTCTGGTGCAGTCACAACAACCTAGAGCTGAACACACTCAAAACAGTGGAGATGATCATGGACTTCAGGAGAAACCCCCCTGCACTCCCCCCACTCACCCTCATGGACAGCACTGTGACTGCACTGGAGTCATTCAGGTTCCTGGGCACCACCATCTCTCAGGACCTGAAGTGGGACAATCACATTGACTCCATTGTTAAGGTTGTACTTCCTTTGCCAGCTGAGGAAGTTCAACCTGCCCCAGGAGCTGCTCACACAGTTCTACTTATCCACCACTGAGTATGTCCTGTGTACATCAATAACTGTCTGGTTTGGCTCAGCTACAAAATCAGATATCAGAAGACTACACAGGACGGTTCGGATTACTGAAAGAATTATTGGTACTCCCCTGCTCACACTTCAAGGACTGTATGTATCCAGAGTGAGGAAAAGGGCTCAGAAAATCACTCTGGCTCCATCACATCCAAGCCATCTCCTTTATGAACTTTTGCCATCTGGTCGGCGTTAAAGAGCACCGAATACCAGGACAGCCAGACACAAGAACAGTTTCTTCCCCCAGGCAATCTACCTCATGAACAGTTAATGCTCTCCCATTGTGCAATTAAAAAATAGTGCAAAACCCACTTATATTTATTTTGATTCCCCTATCTTAGTCCACCCGACATCGTTATCTCGGTACTATTCCATATATAGCACATTTACATAATTGTTTTGTTTATTTATTTTAATTATCTATAGATTATATATTATATATAGATATATATATATATATATATAGATAAAATATTATACATATAGATCTATAATTATATATTTTATCTGTGTGTTCTTTTTTTTTTTTTTTTTTTTTTTTCTTTTTTTTTTTTTATGGGGGTGCCTGTGTACGGAAGCTTCTGTCACCAAACAAATCTGTGTATGTGCCAACATAATGGCAATAAAGCCTTTCGACTTCTGACTTTGGATATTTCGCAAGGATGTTAACTTCTCAAAGTGTTTCATGTCCAAATTCCAGCTGGCAGTTAATAGACACCAATGTTTGTTGCGCCAACTGAAGTATGAAATAGCTGCATTTATGCATGGGTTGATTACTATTATTTCAGTTGATTAGCATGTAATGTGTCTCATTTTAGCATTTAATATATGGAAGTTAATTGATTTGTGTGTGTGTGTGTGTTTTTCTTCCATAAAAACAATAGTGGTATTACGTAAAACCAACAAACTGGTATTTAAAGGGTTAAAATCCTGAAAATGAATGAATTTTTGGTAATTATGATCAGGACTAACGTTAGTAAAAAGATCAATGACAGTGAAAGCGGAAAAAAATATAAATATATATATTTGTATGACCTTTTTATGACATGGCCATTTTTGTCCTTTAAGAATCAGAATCAGAATGAGCTTTATCGCCAGGTATGTTTACACATACGAGGAATTTGTTTTCGTGACAGAAGCTCCAGAGTGCAACAGAATGACAGTGACAAGAAATAGATAGATAATAAAAAGAATAATATAAAAATATACAAAATAGACAATGTACAAAAAAGAAAAAACACTATATATAATATAGACAATTTTGTATGTACAGGTATGATATGTGCAAATTTGAAATGTATATAAGTATGTGTGTTAAATAAATAATGTATACTAGTGTTGTGTGTTCCACGATTATTGTTAAGTGTTCATGAGATGGACCTTTAAGGACCTCTGTGTAACTTCTCCAAATTGATGCTCAAGGGTTAACAAAAAAGAAAAGAAAAATGTTAATAGTGCGGGTACAGACTTTTTACCCCATGAAATGTTATTTCTGTAGAAATCAAATGCCACTTTTATTTATTTGCTAAAAAACACAAGTCGGCCACATCTTCTTCATCATCATCATCATCAGCAGCAGCAGCAGAAGCAGTGATTTTCTTCTCTCTCATTTGGACTCAGATGCTAACATGTGCTTGGCTAATTAGCGTATGACAGGTTGCCATTAAAGACCTTCTGTTCGCAGAGCCACTCTTGTCCTGCGCACACAGATACTCACACTCATTACAGGGGTTATTAGTGTCGATTATTATTGTTTTTGTCTGTATTAATTAAGTACTGGCACAAGCACCCTTGGGTCAGTCCACATTTGTCTGCCCTTGTGCCTGTTTGGAGCTCGGAAGAAAACGCGGCACTTAGGTTGATGAATTAATGCAGCTAAAATATGATTATCCATCGGCTGTTTATTTCATTTTTTATTTAAAGTAAACTCTCATGCACACAGGAATAAGAACAGTAGGCCTTTTGTTTTTAAAGGTAAGCTATTGCATTACCATTGCAAATGTGTGCAAATGAAGGAGAGTTTTGTTGAAGGCTTTAGAAGTGTAAGGATGGCTTTCATAATGCATACAGGCTAAAGCCTTTGTTTGCTTGTGTTCGGCTGTAGGAGATGCTGGCATCGTTTAAATAAGCTGGCAAATCTTTCATTCATATCTTAGTTAGATTGACACAGATTAACAGGGTTTATAGCATCAGGGCCATGTTGAATTAAGGGTTAAATTGGGTGCCGATTCAGCATTTTATATGGTAACTCTTCCCCTATGGGAATGAGATTATCTGACGTGAAATAATTTAGTTATGAACTGCTGAAAATAGTAGGTAACATCTGGAGTGATAACTAGAAGGTGACTGCATCGGTCCTCTCAAGGATGCTGCTTAAGGATGCTGAAGTTAATGTGACTTGGATGAAAGCATTTGCTAAATAGCTAAACTTTTTTCTAAAGTTTCGAAGCTTTTTCACAGTCTCTGGCCTGCGAAGTCTGTATGATGTCAGAGTTCGGTTTGTTTAGTTTATGTGAAAGCTGTTTTCTGAACGTAATAGATTTATTAGTTTCTCACTGTTGACTCCTGAGGTCATGTTTGGCGCCGATGTATTCTGTAATTCCAGTCTCTATTTGAAAACAGATGGATAAGGAACAAGAATATGGGTAATAATTAAAAGATTCAGCACACGATGGCACTGCGCAGGCTGACGTGTGTTTAGTTTTGAAACTCAAACACAAATCCTTGCATTTGTCATGTGTTCATTATCACTTACACTGGATAGATATTACAGGCATTATTTCTCTTGGTTTTAGGTAATTTATTAGGGTTTAAGGATTAAAAGTTTTAATCAAATTAATTACACATTGTCATTTAAATAGTCTAATTAATAGCAAATTAATCGCACATCAAATTTGTCTGAGACTCACCCCCAAAAGATCATTTATATTGTGTTACACGAGGTAGATATTACAAAATGTAGCTTTTTAAAATTTTTTGGGTGAAATGTCCCTTTAATTATAAATAGTTTTTTATTTTTATTTTCAGATTTTTTTATTATTATTATGTAAATGTGAAATTGTTTTTTAATGAAATTGTACTCTAAATAAAAAACTAGAACTGCCAGTGAGTGGTGGTAAATGTCTTAAAGAATAGGTTATTCATTCATTCATTTGATTCATTCAAACGACTGATTCATTCAAATGAAGTAAAAGACTCTCTTTATGAATGGGCCATTGAATAATTGGTTCACATGATTCCAGACGCACAACAGTTCTGCAGTGGCTTTAATAGGTAGTATATACATTGGCAAAATTGACAATGTTGTGTCTAAAATATAACAATATTAAGTTCTGATTTATTGAACTGTTGCATAAAACCACTATCACATTTGCGTTCGTGCTGTTTGGGACAAAAACAGCACTCATGTGATACTGCACTTGTTGCTCGTGTGATATTGCTAAACGATATCACATTATATAAATAATATGAAGCAAAAACTCAAACAGGGACATTCTGTTAATTTTAGGGGCATATAACCGCATTCTATAGGCTACATCACACAGTGAGTTGTTTCCTTGCATCATAACTAATTAATTAGATTAACATGTTAAATCGACAGCCCTAAAGTGTATTTCCCGTAGCACTTTAGTTTCAGGACCAGTTCTCACTAGTTGCTTATTAACATGCATATTACCAGCATATTGGCTGTATATTAGTACTTATAAAGCACACATTAATGCCTTATTCTGCATGACCGTATTTATATATCTTAATCCACCCCTGAGCGCCGTTCAGGTTTTTTAAAGAAGTCTCTTCTTTTCATTATGGCTGCATTTATTTGATCAAAAAACAGAACAATAACAGTAAAATTGTGAAAAATCTTATATTTAAAAAAACTGTTTTCTTTTTTAATATATTTTAAAATATAATTTATGTCTGTGATCAAAGCTATATTTTCAGCATCATAACTCCAGTCTTAAGTGTCACATAATCCTTCAGAAACCATTCTAAAATGCTGATTTATACAGTGTGAAAATGTTTTTGCGCTTCATTTTTTGGAACCTGATACTTTTTTTCTTATGATCTTTGATGAAATCTTTCTACAATTAAGTCTTTACTGGCACGTTTTATCAATTTAACATCTTTGACTGAATAAAAGTATAATTGCTTTCCTAATAGAAAGAAAAAGAACTGACCCAAAATTTAAACGGTAGTGTATATGTGATAAAGATTTTTATTTTAAATAAATGCTTTTCTTTTTTAACTTTTTATTCATCAAAGATTAAAAAGTATCACAGGTTCCAAAAAATATGAAGCAGCAAAACAGTTTCCAGCATCGAGCATCAAATCAGCATATTAGAATTATTTATGAAGAATCATGTGACACTGAACACTGGAATAATGACTGCTAAAAATTCAGCTTTACATCACAGAAATAAATTCAGTTTAAAGTATATTAAATATAGAAAACAGCTATTTAAATTGCAATAATATTTCACAATTTACTGTGTTTACTGTATTTTTATTCAAATAAATACAGCCTTGGTGAGCACAAGAGAATCTGTATAAAGTATTAAAAATCTTACTGATCCCAAACTTTAGAACGGCACTGTAAACTTAACAACTACCTCACTATTAATTAGCAGCAAATTAAGAGTTTATTGAAACAAAAGCCTCAATTAATAGTGAGAATTGCTGCCCAAACTAAAGTGTGACCATATTTCTATATGTGTAACATTTTCATTCAGCATCTTTAAGTTAGGGGTGGCACGATACCATTTTTTCAGAAACGATCTCAATCGTACCCAAAAGTTCTGAGTATTGGAGTACCGATTCGATACCAGCACAGTTGTTTTTTTGTTTTTTTTCTATTCCTCAGTGGGTGTTGACCTGATCATCACTCTTTTGTGTATTACAAACAATCGAAAATATGGACAACTTCATTATAAAAAAAAATAACAAATGAAAAAAGATATAATCATAATCTATGAGAAAATACTGTTATAAACTAGGTTAGTGGATAATTCAACAGCAAAAGTTACTCTACAAAAATAAAATCTAAACATTTAGAGAAAAAAAAACATTATTTAGTGGGGGAAAAAATAAAAGTAAATAGGTGTAATCTGGTAAAATGTCACAGTGCTCTTTGTATTGTAATATACATTCATGAAAAACAAGTAAATGTAATTATATATAAATATATGCAATAAAATAAATACATTTCTTTTAAATTTATAGCACAGAAATTAGGCATCAACATATGATAGATAGGACAGAACAAGAAAGGCTATTAACAATCTTTCATTGCACAAAAGTATTATAACATGAAAGGCTCCTATACGGAGCGGCACAAAGCGCTTATGCGCATCCCGTGCATAGAATGATGCGCTTGAAGCAACACAGTCCGCATAGAGTTCAAAGCACAAAGGGAAGAGATAATGTAATGTATTATATCTGCACGATAGTTTATTTAGCCTTTTCTTTAACAGTTTTAAATTTCAGCTACTGTACTCGTGACAAATAATTCATAGTGCTCTCTACTCCAGTCCAGTGTAGTGATCTAACAGACACCAGGTAGAAAGTAACATGCTTTGGAAACAGCACTAAACTCCAGCAAGATAAAGTACTTTTATGCAAAACCTCTGATGTTAATCTACAGATCAAGTATAATATTAGGAACATTTAATCATCTTGGAGAGAGTTTAATCGTCTTGACTGTCATAACCGAACGCGATACGCAGTTTGAATGCTGAATGGCGGATGACAGACGCAGCGGGGAGAAGAGTTTATGTGAACTTGAATTTAACAACTTTAATATTCATCTGTATCTCACATTAAACTATGGAACGGTCTCAGAACACTTGAAATATAGTGCAAGGAAACTTTATGGTGCTTTATAATGTTTTTGTGCTTTCGTGGGGTTTAACAATAACAATAGTATACGCACAATATCGGATTTGGATCGGTCTCGTCTGACCGATACTCCATCTGGCCAAAAATGCCAGTATCGGAGCGATACTGATACTGAATATCGGATCAGCGCACCCCTAAACTTTAAGTTCAGTATCGGAACAGATGGTCCTTAAGGTTTTTAGCTGTCTTAAAACATATTTTAGTGAAACATCTAATGTGCACTTCACTGTAAGTTGCATTGTTTACTACTGACTGTAAAAAGTACTAAATTGGAAGAAGATCTTGTGTTTTGGATGTTAAATCAAGCAGGTTTTGAATGAACCATTCGCTGTATTACGAGTGACTTAAATTAAAGTCCTCTCATTAGTAAGCGTGCTGGTATTAGTTTTCGCTGTATTCTTTATTTTGAGGCGTGTTATTGGATTTGATTTCTCTCGGGTTGAGCCTGATCAGTGAAAGCTGACTGAACAAGCCTAAAGCGAAGCAGGTTACCTGGGTCGGGCCTGCGATCCGTCACTGTCGCGTTAAAAAGGTTTGGGTCTAATAATGGCGTTTGGGATGAGGCAGACTGATAAATCAGGTGTGAATTGAGTGGACAGCTCTCTTTGATTGATACACTGACAGGATATGAGCAAGTGCCGTACCAAAGAATATGAGAACGGGAAAGAGAAGAAAAGAATAGGGCCCACAGAAAGAAAACAAAAAAACCCAAGGAGTGGAGGATATTATTCAGAGAATGAGAACAATAACTGCGGCATGGAAATATTGCGGGAAAGAAGATTAGGGCAGTTCAGTTGGGCATATTACACTCCTTGGCCCCCATAAATAAATAAACAAGTATGCAAGAGAAAAACATAAAGTTAGAAGGGTGTGGATTCTGGTGTGCTGTTCACCGCTCCGCTCTTTTCCAGAGCAGTCAGAAATAAGACCCATAGAGACTTGCCTCGACACGAGTATCTGATAAACCATTAGACGCTAATATTTATTACCTTTGCTTTGATCAAGCTCAGCGGCTCATGCATGCTGGGAACCAACTATTGTTGAATGCATTTCTCTTGCTTTATATAATGGGTTGGTATAACTGTAATTGATGCTGTTGCTCTACTTTTGCGCGTGGCATGTCAGCGCAGATGCACTTATTTCTTATTCTTAGAGTCTTATTCACTGACCACCTGCAGTCCAGTTTAGTGCGCAGCATCTTCAGTATTTAAATGACGTCATTGACGCTCCTTTCTGCACAAACACGCCTCTGTTTTATGTAATTAGACTATTTTTACATTGTGAGGAATTCATAAAAATTGCCCATAGCAAAATTAATCCGGGGCGGGGGTCAAATAATCATACGCTAGATTTAATTACAGTGGGTACGTAAAGTATTCAGACCCCCTTAAATGTTCACTCTTTGTTATATTGCAGCCATTTGCTAAAAATCATTTAAGTTAATTTTTTTCCATCATTAATGTACACACAGCACCCCAAAATGACAGAAAAACACAGAATTGTTGACATTTTTCAGATTTATTAAAAAAGAAAAACTGAAATATAACATGGTACCTAAGTATTCAGACCTTTGCTGTGACACTCATATATTTAAATCAGGTGCTGACATTTCTTCTGATCATCCTTGAGATGGTTCTACACATTCATTTGAGCCCAGATGGTGTTTGAGTATACTGATTGGACTTGATTAGGAAAGCCACACACTGTCTATATAAGACCTTACAGCTCACAGTGCATGTCAGCGCAAATGAAAATCATGAGGTCAAAGGAACTGCCTGAAGAGCTCAGAGACAGAATTGTGGCAAGGAACAGATCGGCAAGGTTACAAAAAAATTCTGCTGCACTTAAGGTTCCTAAGAGCACAGAATTTTTTTGTCTCCATAATCCTTAAATGGAAGACGTTTGGGACGACCAGAACCCTTCCTAGAGCTGGCCGTCCGGCCAAACTGAGCTATCGGGGAGAAGAGCCTTGGTGAGAGAGGTAAAGAAGAACCCAAAGATCACTGTGGCTGAGCTCCAGAGATGCAGTCGGGAGATGGGAGAAAGTTGTAGAAAGTCCACCATCACTGCAGCCCTCCACCAGTCGGGGATTTATGGCAGAGTCGCCCGACGGAAGCCTCTCCTCAGTGCAAAACACACGAAAGCCCGCATGGAGTTTGCTAAAAAAAACACCTGAAGGACTCCAAGATAGTGAGAAATAAGATTATCTGGTCTGATGAGACCAAGATAGAAACTTTTGGCCTTAATTCTAAGCGGTATGTGTGGAGAAAACCAGGCACTGCTCATCACCTGTCCAATACAGTCCCAACAGTGAAGCATGGTGGTGGCAGCATCATGCTGTGGGGGTGTTTTTCAGCTGCAGGGACAGGACGACTGGTTGCAATCGAGGGAAAGATGAATGCGGCCAAGTCCAGGGATATCCTGGACGAATCCTTCTCCAGAGTGCTCAGGACCTCAGCCTGGGCCGAAGGTTTACCTTCCAACCAGACAATGACCATAAGCACACAGCTAAAATAATGAAGGAGTGGCGTCACAACAACTCTGTGACTGTTCTTGAAAAGCCCAGCCAGAGCCCTGACTTAAACCAAATTAAGCATCTCTGGAGAGACCTAAAAATGACTATCCACCAACGTTTACCATCCAACCTGAAAGAACTGGAGATGATCTGCAAGGAGGAAAGGCAGAGGATCACCAAATCCAGGTGTGAAAAACTTGTTGCATCTTCCCAAAAAGACTCATGGCTGTATTAAATCAAAAGGGTGTTTACTAAATACTGAGCAAAGGGTCTGAATATTTAGGACCATGTGATATTTCAGTTTTCTTTTTTAATAAATATGCAAAAATCTCAACAATTCTGTGTTTTTCTGTCAATATAGGGTGCTGTGTGTACATAATGAGGAAAAAAAATTAACTTAAATGATTTAGCAAATGGCTGCAATATAACAAAGAGTGAAAAAGTTTAAGGGGGTCTGAATACTTTCCAGTACCCACTGTATATATATATATATATATATATTATTCTATTATATGTGAAGAGAGGTTTGCGTGCAGAAGCCAGTGCTTTTAGTTCACTCTCAATGAATCTGAGTATAGATTTCTTAATATGAATAATCTTTGCTGAAAATGTTTGCCTAGACGATTTTGTATTTTTAATGTTTACTGCTTGTAAACACTCAAATTGGGTATTTGTGAATGTTCTTAGATATTAGTAACATAAATGACTTAAAAAGTAAAATTTTTCACAGATATTCAAACATATTTTGGTGAAACATGTAAAATGTATTTTCTTGTACGTTGCATTGTTTGCTACTGACTGTTTTCACAGATGTTTATTTTAGTAATAGTTTTTGTCTTCTGACCAGAAAATATTTTTTCAATGTAGTCAGAATGTTGTCATGTCATGTTATTGTTTTAGTCAATTAAATAGTTTTTGTTTTTAGCAAATTTTAACTGCCACATAATTATAGTCAATAAAATGTGTCAAACTGTAGTAGACCTGTAACCAAACATTTTCAAAACACACACCCACCCACAAAACACATTTATTAATCATGTTTATACCATGGTCTATCTAAATACTCAACTCTGATTGGTTGGAATATGTGCGTTAAAACCATTTAATGCACAGTTACTTCCAGTCAGTTTAAAATTAATGCGCTGCCTTCATTATATCACACGTACACTCATACAGGCATCTTGTCATGTTCTTGTCAACAGTATGTTTAAATTAAAATTGTTTAATTAATGTCATAATTCGTATTTGACTCTTTCACTGCAGGAAAGATGTGCGTGTGGTATTTGGGAGACCGCATGATGTGTGAGCAAATGTGTTTTTCATCTGACTGCTTTTCTCTTTTGCTGCATTGAGGAGTGCTTTAACTAATCGAATCATTCTTAGAACGGTTAAGTGATTATTTGGAGGAACGACAGCCTGCAATTACCTTTAATTAAGAAGTTGTATTAAGATTTGTGCTAACTAAAAGTTAAAACATTGAAACATATTTTATAAATTCAATTGATTTATCTTCACTGAGCTGTGGAGTTTTACAGGTAAAACAACATTAAAGGGGTTTTGAATTAAAAGTTTAATTCACTTTAAAATATTATAGGGCTACCGTCTCCTCCTCTTCTATAGGGCTGTGCATCACCAACTACCTCATAATAGAATACATATTTAATTTTAATTTCGGAGTTTTGATATTCTTCCTTATCTGAAAAATTTGAAGATGTAATTTCATAATATTTACAGATAATTTCCTTTCTAAAAAAATAATCATTAAAAAAAGAGAAAAAAAAATAAATCTGCTCTTTAATATACAATTCTGTACAATTCTGTTATGTTACTTCTAGCATTCCAATTTACAAAATTCAAATTCAAATCTTTTTGTCACATTTCCATACTGGTTATTTATATGACAATGCTTAATTGAGCTTTGATACATGTAAATATCTAAGTTTTGAAAGCACATACACTGCAATAGCATTTGTATAAATAATGCTAAGAGATTATTTTTTTAAAATCAAATAAAAAAAAAGAGTTTAAGCTTATAAACTAAATCCGCCGGTAAATGTCAGCAAGCCACTGTCTTAATGAGTGAGTCATTGATTTCAAACACTGATTAATTCAGGACTTATGACTTATTAATAAGTCGCTGAATCATTGACTCGCCTGTTTCATTCAAAACCGAAGATTTCTGTAACTTATAACGCAACAAAACATTGTATATGTTGCTTGAGGGCACGCTGTGCCAGTATTTGGAAAGATTTCATTATTTTTTTTTTTTTTTTGCGGAAAATAGAGGGGGGGGGGGGGGGGAAGCCAATATTGGTGTCCCCCCCCCCTAAAATTGTTTATTGAACTGTTGTATAAAATCAATAAGACATTTGCAATTGTACTGATCTTTGTGAAAAACTATACTCTTGCTCATGAGATTGCTTAAAATATAAAACAAAAAAGGACACTTTTTGCCCCATATCTTGAATTTTTAGTCATCCTAAAGTGGCATTCTATATAGCTTATCAGGCAGTAAAAGGATGACCTCTCAAGGCTTGCGTTGTTTTGTAAAAGTGGAGGAAGACAGACTAATGTGAGCTTGCAATTATTACTGTCCTATGTAGACACGTCGCGGTACTTGTGTAACCGTTACCTGGAAGGCGGGACTGACGAATTGGGATCTCGCCCGTGAGCCCAATCACTTTCGAGTGTTAACTAAACAAGCCAATGTCAGTTGGCGTGCGTGTTTCGCCACGCTCATCCCGCCCCGCAGCGCGGGTATAAATGGAGAGAGCGTGCAAACGCACATCAGTTTTTCGCGGAGGAGCCGAGACTACGCGCCCCGGCAGTACAGCGGTGGTACAGCAACTGTGGCGACGGAACGTAACGTCTCCGGTCCCTCCTTCAGGGAACGAGGATTACACAAGTAACCGAGACGTTCCCTCTCAGTCAGTCACGTTATACATTCGCAGTCGTGATTGCGAATTGGGATCCGTATGGAAAATGCCACTATTGCTCCCCTCCAGTGCCCTGCGGAAGCCGGCAAGTCCCCCCTCACCAGCTGGGGCGGAAGATAGGACAGCAGCTAGGCAGAGGTGTCCGCCACTGCTGTTCCATACAGTGGTACATTGGATAACACTGGGAAAGCGTACCCAGTTGGGAATGCTACGGAAGCCACATACTGCGCATAGGAGGTATCATGTGGAATACACATATGGACTGCCAGGGCAGTGCTACATATGGAAGTCCCTGCGGTAGACCCGCCTGGGGTGAGATGACTATGCAGCAGAGATAGCAGTGAACGACTGCCAGGGAAAGACAAAGGGCTTACCGTGAGGGGAGCCGTACCACGGAAGAATACACATGTGGGATCACCCGAAGGGGGAATCACTACACACGGGCACCTAGCCCAGCACAAGGGCTGAGCTTGGGCATGCACACAAGTGCTGAGCCTGGCATCTGGCGCTCCGCCACGCCTGACCGCCGAGGGTGCGGGCGGAACTCCACCAGGGTTCGCCATGGGGAAATGATTGAGGAGCAAAAACGAACTATCCAGGTCCGTAGAGGGGATGGAGCAGCAAGCGTGATCCGACACGAGCGGTACGTGTTACTTGCCTACCTGAGGCGAAACTGAGAGGACAAGGGCATCTACTAAGGAGATTATAGAATCTGCAAAAGTGTTAGCGCGCCCACGGCAGCTTCCAGATGTCTGCTATCGAGGCGGCCTAACTATTTCAGTGGAACCGCCGTCTTGCACTGGAAGGACCCCAGGCAGTTCAGCATCGACTGTGCACGTTCTACTGAGAGATGTGCCAAGAGGTTGACAGAGTATGGGCTCATGCCGAGAAAAGAGATCCTATGCACCGGGGAGAGTTGGCTCTTTTCCCAGTCGACCCACCCACCACGGAGCGATCGGCTGCGAACCAACGAAAAGTCGGACGGCATTGAAAATGCGTTTCTGCGTCAACATCCTGAACGGTAGCTTGTGAAGGGCCGGGTTCAGCACGCGCAGGTCCAGGATTGGTCGTAACCCACTGCCTTTCTTGGGTACGATGAAGTATGGGCTGTAAAAACCTGACCTCATCCCGGCTGTATCGTGTCCTTCGCCAGCGGGACCGCGATCTCTGCACGCAAGACAGGAGCATCCCTGTCCAGCACAGAGGAGAACCGAATGCCCCTGAACTTGGGAGGGCGCTGGGCGAATTGAATCGCATAGCCGAGTCTGACGGTTCACATGAGCCAGCGAGACGGCCAGGGGCACACTAACCAGGCCCCCAGCGACCGAACAGGCGGGACTAGGGAAACCACCGACGTACCCGCAGTGGGGCAGCGCAGTGGAACACAGGGACCCAACCCGGGAGGCTTCCGTGCGTCCCAGGGTAATAAAGACAATAAAGACGGGTATTGTGCACCAGTTGCATGTTAGCTTTGTCTATGCATTTTATCACTTATTTCGTTCTGCTACAAAGAATAATGTCCAAGCAAGCCTATAACCTAAAACCGGCTGAATAATAGTAATTTCTGGCTTTATCTCTATTCTGCATCAAATGTACACAATGCATACAAACTAAACAGTCAACATTCACAATTGTGGTCAATACCAATCTGCAAAACCAAGTGTTCTGATGTTAATTGGCACTCGTCTTGTGAATATGATTCAGACATCAGACATGAATTGCATGCACCATATTATATACATTTTGTGTTTGGAAGGTACTTGCGTCTGCAAAGCGATGTGGATAAGACCTTTAATTACATGTTGTGAAGTTTACAGGGCAAAAGATCTGTTATATGGCGGCATGTGATGTCACTGATCTTTGCTTTATTTTCTTTTATATTGTTGCTGTGTTTATTCTTTGAATGGCTAGCATTGGTATTGCATGTATTTTTTTTTACAGGAGGAGCAGGAAATCAGCTATTTTCAGTTATTTTTTTCTCTGGGATCTCTCATGTGCTTTGCTCATGGGGCTCACAGTAGGGGTTAACGTCTCTCTCCATAACCCCTCCTAAACACGCTAGCGTAGCTCCAGAGAGGGACCTAACAATATGAACATTAGCCGAATCGATGCAAACCTAAGCCTAAGCTTCTTTTAGCATGTGTGTTCTGGCATGGTTCAGGTGTGTGTTCTGCGTTTCATCAAATCAAGATCCTCTAGTATCCTCAATCTAAGAGACAGCTCTCCACTCATCCTCGCTCTTTCTTCTCTCCCTCGGTCCCGAGTGTGTGCTTTTTTATTATCTCCTCTAAAGGCTAGTCAAACGCTGCTGGCCTTTGTTGTCAGAAACTTTTATTTACCAAAGAGGGGAGTAAGTGAGTGACATGGCAGGGGTCTTTTATCCCCAGCTAGCCGCGAGCGCAGCTCTCTCTCGCTGCCCCATCACCCCTCCATCCAGCGGTTCCTTCAGCACATCCAGCAGTAGCTGTCTCCCCTGGGCAGCGCTGTCTGCAAACGCTGCCTTACACATGCACACACCATCCACCTGGTTATTTTTAGCCATGCACATGCACATACTCTGTGTTTGTACCAGGAGTGCACATTTTGGCTGTTACTTTTAAGCAATTTAAATGGATTCTTTGTTAATTGAACTTTAATAAATTATGCATTAAAGGCAAAATAAAAATGCCAAACCATCTTCCTTTCTGTCTGCATTGGGATCTCAGGTTGCAGCACTTTCCTCATTAAAATGTGTCATAATTTAAAGTTTAAATGATCATGAAAGATGTATATGCTGGCCATTATTGAAAGCAATGGTATGGTTAATTTCATTTCTCAAAAAAAAAAAAAAGGAAAGCATGCAGAATCTGAATCACGATTGATGCAAAGAGCTGCAGAGAACAGAAATATCTCATTCGATTCTCACATTATTAATAAAAGGGAATGCCCGACGATTGATTTCCATCCAAAGCAGCAGAGAATAAAAAAAAAAATAATAATAAAAATACACACTTGTGGAGCAGACATGAGAGTGGTTTCTGCCACAGTAAGCTCACTGTGAATTACAGTCCGTATCCAGACTTTAGCGAGCATGTTTAAAGGGATAGTTCACCCAGAACCAAAAAGAAAATACTTTAAAAATGTCTTAGTGTTTGATTTTGTCCATACTTGTCCATGCAGCTCTTTTTTATTATTTGTGCTGCTTTGTAGCATCTCCTCTAAAGACTAAAATAACACACTAGAGAAGCCAGTTCAACAGTCTCATTTCAGCAGTTGACATTAAAATAACCTTTGCGATTATTTCATTGGTTGAATTTGATCATTATTACTTAATGTATGTTATTATTAATGTATTTTTTGGGGATGCACAATATTCAGTGTTTGTATTAATATGGATTCTTTAAAAATGAATTTGAAGAAATGAGTACTCAGGCGAGATGAGTAAAGAGCAGAAATCTGCAGAAAAATTGCTTTTATTTGTGCAGTTGTGCCTTTGTCACTCTCGTAAACACTGAATTGACCTTACGACAGCAGTTACTTAACCACTGCCATTTACTTCAAATTCAGTTTATCATAGTTCATCATCGCGCATAAAACGGAATCAGTCAGTATCAATCAATATGTTATGTTTAAACACTAAATATAATGGTAGAAGACAAGAAAATAGTTAAATATAAGTGTCAAGAAGTCGAAAAGCCCACGTGTCATAAACATTGATATTAACACTTGAAAAATGTGTAAAGGACACTTTGCAGATGCAAACTGGGACAAAGATCAATGTCAAAGAAGGAAGTCTGATCTAATGCTTGCATTTTTCTAGATTACTGGCTTAATGGAACGAACTAAACTCCATTAACTAGCCACTCTGGATAACTAGTATCCAAATTACATGTACCAAAATAACACATTTTTGCCATAGTTAAAGTTTGTCATTGATGTGCTTGGCTTCTCAGTTCAGTGATTTGATTGGCTATTTGTGTTGTTTGCCATTTATCTGTCGTCAAGTTCAATTGTGTGTGTGCAGAACAGAATTAGGCACTAAATGGTAAAGTGACAACTGAATATATTAGGGTGACCCATTAGATGCTTAATTATTAAAGCTATCAGTGCTTTCCCAACACAAGTTTCCCCCATAGTTATAACACTGTTCATCTATCCTTATGTGTAGACATTCATGAGTCCCTACAGTGATTGCTAGTATAACCTTTGAAGAAATGATTGTGTTCGGTCCGTCACGTGAGCGTCCATTGAGAGCATTGTGTTGTGGGAATTAAAGACATGGCTGGCTGCTAATTCACCGTGAGCTCCGTTTACTTCATCCTATTCAAACTTGTGTGTGGCGGCAGCCTCCTTTTCAAGCCTCTGCTATTGGAAACTAATATAAAATGAATTGGTCTCTCGTTCCAGCTGTCCATCCCCCATTTAAGCCCTTCTTGAAGTTCTTCCAAATTGCATTTTAAATGCCAATTAGGAGGTTGAATGCAGTAAAATAAAAGCCAGTGCGAGTAGAATGGCCTCACCTTCTGGCTGACCAGGCTTCTAAGAGCACATGCCGAATCTTTGGATCCGAGCATGACTTTGAAAGAAAATATCCTGCCTAATGAACACATTAATTAGAACCATAACTATTTATAAGATGATAATTAGAAACGAAGCGGGGTAAACTGGCCTCTTCCTGTAATTAATGGTGGATTGCGGGCCGTAATTAAGTGGGGTTTTGAAATGCATTAAGGTGAAGTACAGAGGCACGCAATGGCTTTGTGATCACTGGCATAATTATTCGCTGGCCGTTTGAGCCGCGCTCACTCTGAGCCCACTAATTAGCATCATTGCGTTGTTATATGTGCACTTAAAAAGACAAGCCACTGCAATAACTGCCTAATTATTTCTAATTGGCAGGTCCAAACGCAGCCTCTGTGTTGTTGGTATGAGCCGGTATTTAGTGGATCTGCTGGGGCCGATTGCTTTGAGAGGAGGCAACCTCAACCCGAGGGCTGAAATGTGCAACAATTTCTGCTCCGCACTCCAAGCATTCAATAATCACTCCACTCCAGCTCCGCTCCGAGTTCACCATTTCCCGCTCCTCGCTCCACTGATCATAAACGCTCTGCCTTCGCGCCATGATGGAATTTGCGACTAAAGTATTTCAGTATGTTTTGAAATATCACAAAGTTCTGTTCAGAACTTATACTAAACGAAAAATTAATACAAATTCCCGAAGAATAGTTTAATATTAAATGACTGTGTGACTCGCCTGTCTGTGCTGCGTCTCTCTACTTTGGCGAAGCTGTAGTTACTTGAGAAACAGAAAAAAATGACATATGCTGTAACTTTTCCGTTAAGCTGATAAATCACAGGACAGCATTGACAATATTTTTTGCACTCCTGAATGTTTCTATGTGCGTGTGATCTGTACGCTATGTACAAACTTGTGTTGCATGTGCAGCAATGTAGCAGCACTTTAGTTTAGAGCGGAGACCTGTACAATAAACGTTTAAAACATGATTTCACCCAATCAGTATTCAGTATCCACATGCTACAAACAAACATGCCTGCGATATAACCATATAACCCAGCTTCTTTCGATTTGAGTGATCCACATATCTGTCAAGCTAGCTAATGATGTTTAATGTGTGAGTTTTTTGATAAAATTGCAGTTATATTATCGGCTGTTGGCATTAATTGTGCTCGTGATGGAGAAATGGACAAATTCTTTAGGTATTCGAAACGAAATGCCAAGAGAAATACAAACTTACTGCAAACCTTCAGTAAATAAATAATTCATTAAATAATAAAAACGGACTTAATTGGTTTAATCTTGCTTTATTAATCAATATCCTTACTGCTAACTTTTGTTGATTTCTACAACAAAAAAGTGCAAGTGCATTATATATTTCCACCTTATTTTTCAGTGTGGAAGTAAGCTGTTTTCTGTGAATGTGTGAGACTTCCAATTCATTAGCCGCTATAGGGAAATATGAGAAGAATATCAAAAGAGCAGTATACAGTAAAACGATTAGCGCTACAAACCAGTGTGTTTATAATTAAGACAATACCTTAAAATAATATAAGAAATGCCAATTTGCATTTTCAAGCAGCATAACTAGCGGTTTTGTACAGCTAAAATAATGACATCGAAACACACTTTCAAGTTACAAATGGCCTTGCCTGATCTTATGTTAAAGATAAGGTGGATCCTCAGACGACAGCTCAATGTATATTTGTTTTCCTCTGAGTGAGTAGGCAGTCCTTCTGGGATTTGTTTGTGCTTATCGTATCGCGTTTGGTGTCATAAGGCCTTTGTTAATGATTGACAAAATTCATAGCTAAATATGCATCACTCCAGAGATCAGCGATGGACTTCAGTTAGGATGAATTGTTGTTAAAAGGTCATGAAACCCCTATTTGAGCAGCAGTTAGTTCTCACCGCAGTTTTGAGAAATGCTAAAAAAAGTAGAAGTGGAGGCAGAAAAAGAGGGACAGAAAACACAACAACAGCTTCTGATCCTGTCAGTCTCGTTATGCTCTCATTGAGTTCAAAGAAAGCAAAAGAATCAAAGGTTACACTCATGGTATGGATGAATTGCATTTATGGAAGAGTTTATGCCATGCAAAAAAATGCTAAATTAACCAGTTTTCTCTTCAGTTAAATTAACTTGTAGTCTATATTGTGCGACACAGAAACTTCTGTTAAAATCGTAGAAATTGTAGCTTAGTGTTTCATGATACTTTGACTCCAAACTACTTAAGTGCCAAACTACATTATCAACAACACACTCCACTGTACATAAACCTCGGCAGACGATATGTGATGGACATTATAAACAATCATTTTAACAGCTTGATTAATATCCAACAATTGTATACGATTCTTAGCAAATACACTGCTGTTCAAAAGTTTGGCATCAAGATTTTTAATGTTTTTTTAAAGAAGTCTATGCGTATAAGGCGGCCACCTTTATTATCAGAATACAGAAAAAAATGTAATATTGTGAAATAGATACCATTAAAATAAGGTTTTTATATAAATACTTTTTAAAAATATAATTTATTTCTGTGATCTTCAGAAATCATTCAGAAAACAAATACTTACCTCAAACTTTTAAACGGTAGTCTGTATTGTAACAACATTATCTTTTTTTAATAAATGCTCTTCTTTTTAACCTTTTATTCATCAAAGAATCATGTAAAAAGTATCACAGGTTCAAAAAAAAATATTAAGCAACACAACAGTTTCCAGCACTAATAATGAATCAGCATATTAGAATGATTTCTGAAGATCATGTGACACTGAAAACTGTAGTAATGATGATGAAAATTCAGCTTTGATCACAGAAATAAATTACAGTTTATCAGATATTCACATAGAAAACCATTATTTTAAATTGCAATAATATTTCACAATATTACTCTTTATTCTGTATTTCTGATCAAATAAATGCAGCCTTGATGAGCAGAAGAGACTTCTTTAAAAAAACATTTCAAATACATTTACACAACAGTTCCCTCACATTCAGAATGTTTTTATTTTTCATTTGTATTTTGGTCGGTTTAGTCTTTCTGAATGGATTCGTACTGTAGTTTTATGCAGTCCTTTGGCATCTCCCTGTGGTCTTTATATGACAGGTTGACTTGTGCTTATTTCTTAAATTTACTGTATAATTGAGATGAGTACTTTTAAGTTGTAAAGAATATCTGCAGTGACATTTTTGCAAAGTATGTTTGCAAAGAAGAACACTGAAGGTTTAAATCTGTCTTGTATTTAAAAAAAAATAGTAACATGGAATTAAAAACAACACTAGAATACAATGTAGTGTCTGGACCAATCAAACACACAATATATATTTTGTTAGCTAGATTTAACAAATACTATGTAACACCCCTCAGTTAACAAGCCATATGAAGACCTATGGACCCTATTCCCCGAAACAGGCCCTTGGTTCCATGGCAACCAACGTGGATATCACTGGGTTTATTGCCCAGTGGAATGTGAGCAGAGAGACTCTCGTTGCATTTTCCATAGCAAGAGGCACAATGCACAGTAGAAATTGACTTTTCTACTAATTAATTCATAGGAAAACCTTTCTTTGAATGGACAGTGTATCCTTCAGTTCATTGTGTATATTATTGTCATAGTGTATTTTGTCTTTGAAATTGTATAATGTTATGCAGGCTTATAATCGAAACACTCACTCCTGTAAGCCCAAATATAATAATAGATATATATATATAGATCTATATATTATATATATATATTTATATAAAACCCTACCATGTTGAGTATCTATGAATAGTATCGGTGATCTAATGAGAGCTGTATCATTGTAGTCTTAGATTATGCAAATTATTATTGTCTAAGAATCTTTATTAGTGTGCATACCACACCCCAAGCGAATTACATGTTGCAAATTACCAGGCCCTCAAACAAAGGTTCGTTAAACCCTCCAGCATGCAACCTTCCCACTTGGAATTTCTTCCTTCTCATGGACAAGCCACTTGAGAGGCGTGACTTCTCGACTTAAAGGCCACACCAGGTCCCCTCCTAAGTCGGGTGGTCGCTAGGTTTTGAGAAGATTGTGAGCTCCAAACGCCAAGCATCCCTAAGTTCGTCCAGGCTTCGGCCTTTGGCACTTTACATTTCATCGAGAATTCTCTTGACTCAAAATGGTTCTTTAATCAACCAACTTTAGCAAAGATCAACTTGAACCTTTGGATTGCATCAAGCCTTTCTTTCAGACGGATGAGACTTGCAAGTATCCAAACTTAGTGTTATTATTTGATACATTAGGTATCATTTGCACCTGTTTACAAAGGTGTGTTTGAACTAAGAATCTGATGTTTCCTCAAGGCTGTAAATCTGCTGAATATCAAATAACTTCATTCTTTATTTCTCTCCTCTTTACTGCTTAAGCTTTAACCCTTCCCTATACCAACTGTATGCATGTGTGTGCGCGTGTATGCTGTATGGTATGGTTAGACCATGCATGTGTGTGTGTATGTGTATTTTAGACCAGTTTATGTGTTTATGTAGGTAATAAAACCTTACTTGTATCACACTAGACGTGTTCATTGTTTGCTCATAACCCGGAGTCACTAATCATGCAGATTTATGTTACAAGCTCTGTGTAGAATTGTACAGAAAGAAAGTTAATTCCCTTAACCAGGAAATTAACGTTCTTACACATACTAGAATTGACAAGACGGTTGACCCTGAGTGGTCAGCTAAATGTCTACAGCGGATCTAAAATATTCATACTTAATTATAACTAGTTATGATTAATTATTCATATTTCCCATGAGCTGATTCGTTACAACAATGTTTTTTTGGAAATAGAAAAAATTGGGGGGCCTTGCAGTATTGATTCGGAGAGGAGGGTGGTCTTGAATAAAAAAAAAGAGTTGAGAATTACTGATGCACATTGTATAAAATACTATTATAAATGAGAATGACTTCACTGAATTCACACATTACACATTCTTTTTCCAGACACCCTTCGGGTTGCATACTAATATATACATCACTGGCAGTTGGTGCATAAAAAAAGGGACAGAAGTCAAAGGAAAGAGTGAGCATCAAAGACATTTTATTATAGTCCATTCATGAAGCTGTGAGTTCCTGTGAGGAGTTCAGGAGATCCACTGACCTGTTGAAGTACTCATGTCTTGCTTCAAAGCCACGGATCTGCCATCACCCTCTCTCCTCAATAGCACTTTAGCAAATTGTGCTATAGTCAAGTTCACAGTGAACCTGCACCTCGGACAAAAGTCTGGATTTTCAAGCACGAGGAAGACAGAGGGAGCACAAATAAAGCTTAAAGCTGAATAATGTGCTTCTTGACTGAAACTCTGACACCCCTTAGAAAATAATGAAACACTTTCCTGATACTTGCAAGTCATTTTCTGAAATATGAGTGAAATACTTTCTTTCATAAACCTCATTAGAAGTGGACTGAGCTGTGATTAGACACAACAGATGCATTCGGCTACAGCGGAGGACATTCCTGTCGTTTAGATGTAGGCATTCTGTGGTTGTATATGATCTCACACTATTATCAAATGTAGCATTTCCCTTTTGCTCTGAAACGACGTTCTGCACAGGTATTGGTGGGTTTTATGTGACTGCTCGTTTAGTGTTTAATTAAGTGTGTTTTTTTCCTTCAGTAGTGGAATGAGTGTCTGCTCTCTGTCACAGCGCTCTAGTTTTATGGCTGGCCCACTTAGTCTCAATATTTATGCTTTTTCTTGTGTGAGTGCTTAAATTGAAACGTAACCCTCCACATTTAAACAATAAATGTCCTCAAGGGCCGCCCTTCAGATCTACCGTCACTTCATAAATACCTTATCATAAAAAGAACAGAAAAACCATCATGAGAACACCTACTAATTAAAAACACATGCCTGCGACATTATTTAAAAATTCACTCTTCTTTTGCCCTCAACCTGAAGAAATGAAAAAAAGAGAAAAACAGTCATTGCTAATTTATATTTTACTTCTCAATGGAAAAAATCTGTAATGCACTACATCTTCAGAAGTGGATCTTGGACAGGAGCAGTCGCTCATATGATTGTGTGTGTTGACAGTGGTGAGTTAGCACCTATTGACTTTCTGACCTTTTACCTCTCTTTGACCTCTGCTTGTGGTGCCCTCTGTGCCAGTAATAGGGATGTAATACAGTCTCAGTGTTGCTGGTTAGATAGGAGCGTTTATGGTGTCTCTGTTCTCGTCGAGTGATGGCGGTCACATATGCTGCCACACTGTTTTTACACATTTATTTATATCCCTGAACTTTTGAAACAATTGATCAGAGCCTTCTGAGAGACCTTTGAACTCGACTAAATGACACACAGCCTTGTAAGTGTGGGTGGCCCAAGTGTGAGCTGATTTCCTCTCGTCTGCATTCATACAGTCCACACTAGCGTTTTCCAGAAGCTTCAAAGTCTAAAATTATCTTAATGCACATGCATGAAATACATTAAAATCGCACTGAGATGATACCAAGTGTATCGAGTTCTCATGCTGTTATCATTTTATTAGCATTAAACATTTCACCAGGTCCACAAGAATCGCCATGCAAGTCGCCGTGCTTCTAAACGCAGCTGCCGCATGCATTTCAAAGACCAGTTTTCACAGGAAAAAACACTGTGTGAGTGTGGACAAAAGGCTAAAACTTGAGATGTATCCATTAATTTAGTTGCCGACATGATTTCGTCTTAAGTGGTCACGACGATCATTTTGTTCCCTGACGACACGACACTACAAATCTTTTGAATGACAAACACCTATGCTTTTTTTTGAAAAATATATTGACATTTTCGTCAACCTATAAAAACGAGACGAAAATGTTAGGGAGGGACGATTTGGAAAGAGATTCATTCCGAACGAATCTGCAGCGTGGTTCGGAGGTTAGATGCGTACATATGAACAGGCGGGACATAAGCTAACATACACTTGCTGCACATTGCATAAAATGTTCAAAAAATGTCAATATGTGGGAGTAAGAGAAGAGCAGACATATGGATAAATCTGACGACGCAAGAGAGAACTCAATTCAGTCCGGTTTTCTGAGCGCAGACACGGAAGCACACACACAGAAAGCGCCTCTCACAGCGCGTGAGTACTCTTTCGCTTCGCATGAACGGAGAATTACACACAAAATTATGTCGAATTGTCCGTTTTGAGGAGTATTCACATAAACACAGTTGATTAAGTGAACGTAAACAGTAGGAAGAACGTGTATCAGTACATTGCATCCATTGCATCCGTGCATTCGGTTTTAAAGAGACAGCAGCCTAATTAGGCTATTGTTCGGTATTGCTGTTAATCAAACAAAATAAAAGGAGAAAATCACTCGCTGCTCTTGACTGAAAAACTTTAGTAACCCTAAAAATTTATCTAAATGTATTTATAGAAATAAACATGTCTGCTTAAAAAAATTAAGAATATGGTAAACAAGTTGCTAAAAAGAATGCATAATTAGCCTATATAAAATTGGGATTTAATTAAAAAGAAGACCATGTTCTTGTTATGAGAAGAGGTTTTATTTAATTTTAACATAAAGGAATGTTGTGAGTCACCGCAGTTAAATCAGTGTCTATCATGATAAAACCTTAATATCAAACCTATATAATGTGTTTGAAAATTTTAGAGAAATGCTTAATAAATGCACTGTAACTAAACCCATTAGATTTTAGCCTACTGAATTTACTGTAGATTTAGTCGACTAAAATCTTATGATATTTAGTCGACTAAAACTTGACTAAAACTAAATAGGACAAGGTTGACTAAATATGATAAAAACTAAAATGGCATAGTTCAAGAAAGGACTATGACTACTTTGAACTAATCACAATTTGCATGTTCAAAAGACACTGATCCGGATTAGTGCAGGCAAAATCTCAGAGGCATTGAAGTTAATAAACAAATCAATAAATACAGTGAGATCCAGTAATCCTTTTTTCCTCCTGTTTCATTTTGCGACTTCTGTAGCGTTGTAGCCCTGAATTGTAAATTACAGATCTGTCTTATATTGCTCATCAAATTGGTGCTAACTAGTTTAAAACACTCCCCCATTTAAAGAAACACTACTATACAAAGGCAAGGCACAATAACTTCACCAGCACTCATCTGGAAAAAAAAGCTTGAGAAACAGACTGATCCAAAAAATTTTTTTTTTTTAAATCATGCATTCTCCAACAAAATACGGGTTGCTATTGCATTAAAACATTTAATTACAGTACTATTAATTTGTAGCCCCCCCCCCCTTTTATCTTTGTGTGATAAATTGTGTTGTGTGTAAAAGGAGCAGCGAACATGCGCAGAAAGAAGCAGCTTGGGAAATGTTCTCATCAGCTCTGGTAATTAGAGGAATCTAAATTACACTTGCGTGGCACTGCATTTAAAGAGCACTCAGAACGTCCTGAATTGTTAACATTGTTCATTACGTGGAAACGCTTGGGAACAAGAAGGAACAGCTGTTTGGAGCACTGTAGGAAACCCACATCGCTTATTCAAGGTGAACTTCAGTGCTCTGGAATAAAAATAGTGAGACGTTGTGTCACGCTAATTAAGCGGAAGCTGTTTGTTGAGTTTTTCTTCACGAGTAGACTAGAAGTGCATGGCTAATATAGTTTTTTTTCAGTTTCTTTTTCAACTCTAACTTCACTTTTACAATATAAGCAGCACAACTAAACTAGAATCCCTAAAGATGGCTCACTGTCAATGTTGAAACAGAATTGGGACTTGCAGCAATATCGCATTCTACTTGCCTTGTTTGCAAATCATTATTCAATGAAAAATGGTGGCAAAGGTTTTGGATTGAACATTGATGTAACTGGACATCAGTTATCACAGACGGGACAGATCGTTGTCTGAAGCCTGGGCTGTGCTGGGCTGTGCCATCAGTTGTTTTGATTATCCTCCGCTGATCGTGAACGTGCGAACACGTTACGACTGTAGTTAGTGCTTCTCCGCTTCACATGCAGAGGACGGAGTTTCATATTTATACTCTTTCAAACTCCAAGTGTACAAACATGGGTACCTTCTGACTTCCTCACCTATCCGTTTTTTTTGTTTCTTTCTTCTTCAGCTAATTCTTAAAAACAACAGCCCAACTGTGAGTCTTGTCACCTTGCTGGGGATGAAATGTATTACATCTACTGTACAAAGTAATGTAGCAGCAAACAAACACTTGATGATACTGTCAGCTTAGGACATTCAATAATTGTAGTTATTGTTTTGCGTTTAGGGCTGAATATTTCACCCCAAGAAGCTAATAGTGCCATTATTTACTCACCTTAATGTCCAAACCCTTATAACGAAGTTAAAACGAAAACCCTCTTCTATATAGTTCTCAAGTGTCATTCTCCGTTCCATTTATTAGACCTGGAGTGTTCAGCTCAGGCATGTTCAGTTATAACACATGCCAGAACCAAGGGTGTTTTAATTATGTATTTGGATTCAGACAGTCTTAGACACTGAACTATCCTATAGAACTAAATGAATATTCAAAAATTCTGCAATCAATAAATAAATGCCAGCACTACTGGTCTGGGTTGGCATAAGGATGAGTAAATAGTGACGTAATTTCTTAAACAGCTCTTAAACTGTAGTTTGCCCATGTAATTGAAAGCAGGAAATGACAACTTACTTTGTTTGGTAGAAAGAAAATGATGCACTTCCTAAAACAATACTATTGTGAAAATGTTTAAAAAGTAGAGTACGATAGTTGTCTGAAAGCTTGAATATGCTCTCACTGTTAAAAAATAAAATAAATTATATTATAGATATAATATAGCGATTTTACAGAAAAAGTTCTTCATACATCACAACCAAAACAAGGGCAGTGATTTGGAAGTGAGAACTGAAGTTTTTTCATCAAACATGTATAATAAATTAGTGTTTACTGTTTGACTGCATTACAGTGGGACTGAGTGTGTTTGTGTGTGGTGTGTGTGTGTGCGCACATTTTTGTGACAAATGAGGACATACATTTTTTATAATGACAAAGGTATGACAGGTATTACAAGAGAAGGTGACTTTTCAGGACATTACCCCCATGTCCCCACTTTTCAAAACGCTTAAATCACACAGAATGGAGTGTATTGAATATCTGAAATAGCAGAAAGTCTCCTGTGAGGAGTAGGTTTAGGGGTAGGGTTGGTGTAGGACCATAGAATATACGGTCTGTACATTATAAAAACCATTACACCTATGGAGAAACCATTACTTTTCACAAATGTAAAGCTGTGTGTGTGAGTGAGAGAGATGAGAGTGAGAGTGTGTGTGTGTTTGTGTGCGTGTTTGTGTGTGTGTGTGAGAGAAAGAGAGTGAGAGTGTTTGTGTGTGAGAGTGTGTGTGAGTGTTTGTGTGTTTTGTCGTGTGTGTGTGTGTGTGTGTGTGTGGTGTGTGTGGAGAGAAAGAGAGTGAGAGTGTTTTGTGTGAGAGTGTGTGTGTGTGTGTGTGTGTTTGTGTGTGGGTGTGTGTTTGTGTGTGTGTGTTTTGTGTGTGTTTTGTGTGTGTTTTGTGTGTGTTTTGTGTGTGTTTTGTGTGTGTTTTGTGTTTTGTGTGTGGTGTGGTGTGTGGTGTGTGTGTGTGTGTGTGGGGGGGGAATGAAATGGGGAGAGAGCAGAAGAGAGAAAGCGCCACAGCAGGAATAAATAATCATTTGTCCAGGTTAGGATTCCAGCGGTGTGTCTTACGTCTGTTAGTTGCACTAGTGCTATCATTCGCCGCCATTAATATCCAATTTCATATGAAGCAAGAAACCTTGTTTAGCCGGAATAAAATATGGTCAGATAACAGCAGGACACCATCCTGCTCACATAATTACCCAAACGCGGCGCGGGGAGGGATCAGATCCGCGGCTGGGCAGGGGGCATCGGCGATAAGCGCCCGGCGCGCTCCCACACACTGGTAATTACTTTATTGATAATTTGCAGGGAAAATTGCTTGAGCCAATCGTTGCTGCTAGATTTAATGGATTGGAGAAAAAAAGTTTAAAAAAAAGCACCTTTCAAAAGGATTTTAAATATTTTTAGGCCGTAGGGGGAAGGCTTTTCCTCTGGCGATAATAGCTGAAAGTCATGTAAAATAGCCCACTCTTGGCATGATGCTGCTGGATGCATGTGTGCTTGTGGCAGGGGATGTTTATCTGGCCACCCTGCATTAGCACATTTACCCCCTCGCCTTAAATGAGGTCATAATTCTCTAAGGGTAAGGCCTTGGTAATGAAATTGACATTTAGCAGCCGCGCCACAGTCTATTAACTACAATAAATTTAATTTGCAACAGGCCCAGAAGTGAGCTGGGCTGCGGAAAGAGAGAAAGAGATGAAAAAGCGGCGAACCGACGGTGCTGGTGTTTATTACATGCGCCTGGCCACAAGTACATTTGCTAAAATAAGACCGCTCTTGTGTTCTCTCGTGTAACTATAACTGCGTTTGCTCTGCCTGCTAAACGATCAGATAAAACAACGTAAAAAATGGAAGTGCAGTGGTTTTTCCAGACTCTGGTTTTTCAAATAGTGATCTGCTTCTAGACCCTGTCTGTAATCTCAGGAATGTTGTTAAAGCTGAAACAAGGTTACCTATACATCCATCATAAAGAGATTTTTGACGGCTTGAGAATTGTTAAAGCAATAGTTCGCCCAAAAAGGAAAATAATTTACTCAACCTAATGTATGCACAACCCTGTAAGGGTTACTTTCTTCTGAAGATCATATATAATAATATTAAAAAACTTTTTCCTACTGTAAAAGTCAGTGTGGACCAGCTACTGTTTGATTACTCACATTCTTCAAAATATCTTCTTTTGTGTTTCTTGAGCAGGAGAAAATGATGCCGTTTTCTCTTTCAATATCCCTAAGCAGTACACATTAGTGCTGGATTGTGACGACATTTTAGCACAACAGTTACGAATCTTCCCTGAATTGACTTTACAGTGCATAAGGCAAGATATTGTACTGGAATAAACAAATGCGGACTCTGAAGTGAAAACTATGAAGATTCAAAATATGAATTATTACATGTTTAAAACTATTTTATTCTAAACAAAGAGTTAAATTAACAAACTATTTTGAAATTGGTGTAAACAATTAAAAGTTACAATTAGGGCTGGAAAAAGGGGGCAAATTTCCAGTAAATTCCAGAAATATTCCAGAAATTTTGGAAACTTCCCAGGATTTTTTTGGAATATGCCAGGGATTTTTGGAAAGTTTACGGACATTTACCGGAAATTTTCCACCCCTTTGCAACCCTAGTTACAACTGTCCCAGTTGTGCCGTCATTTTCACCACACTAAACAATGGTTTTGCCCTTAATGATGATTTATCAAAAGCTAGTGTACTTGTTTATCAAGGAGGCAACAGAGTCAGTGAAGAGCATGCTTGAGACGAAAATTAGACAACATGACACACACAAAATAAAATAAAAAATCAATAAAAATCACTTGTGAGTAGAGAACCGTTATTTTAAATCAGTGCAGATTTCGTTGACAAATCATTTTCATCAACAGCATTCTTTCACAGATGAAAGCAAGATGAAATAACTCGTTGTGAAGGACAAAAACTATGACGAAAAATCTATTGACATTTTCGTCAAGGAATAATGTCGAATTGTCCGTTTTGACGAGTATTCACGTAAACACACTCGATTACGTCTTAAGTGAACGTAAACAGTTTGGAGAATATCAGATGTGTATCAGTATAATTCACCCGTGCATTCGGCCTGAATGTGTCATTAATATTAATCAAGCAACAAAAGAAAGAGAGAAAATCACTCACTGCTCTTGACTGAATCACTTTAGTAGCCTTAATTAGGATTAATCTACATTTAATTTATATAAATAAATATGTCTGCTTGAAATAATGAAGCATGTTGTAAGCAAGTAGTTATAAAGACTGCATATTATATATAACCATTGGTATTTCATTGAAAAGAAGACCATGTTCTTGCTTCTTTATGAGAAGTGGTTTTATTTCATTTTAAGATATAAGACATGTTATGTGTCACAGCGGTTCGATCTGTATTGCATGATAAAACCTTTATATCATTCATATTAACAGGTCATTAGATGTTTTATTCAGGAATATATAATGAGTTTGGAAATGTTAGAGAAATGATTAATAAATGCATTACACCGTAACTAAACCCATTCGATTTTTGCCCACTGACAAATCCAAAGACATTTTTCGTGTTACATATATTTCAGAGTTGTTGACATACTTGTCATCGTTAATGTTGGAGAGCATAGTTTTTTATGCGATAGAGCGTTAAAGTTGCATTAGTGTAGTTATCTTTTGCAGATTATGTGCCATGTTGACAATGATTTAGGGTCACATGATCGTGTTATTTTGTGGTCATATGACTTGTGTATTTTGATATGGCTCCTGATTTGGCATGGATTGTTTTAATGGACAAATGAAAAGAAAAACTAGTGAGAGTGTGAAAAATCCCCCTGTATGACTTACTTTATTCTGTAAACACAAAAGCAGATAGAAATGTTTCAGTGTTTTATGTTCATACAGTGGAAGTCAGTGGTTACCAGTGTTCTTCAAAACATAGCCAGACCGTCTTTACTTACAGACTGACCTAGACACACAATGACAGATTCATAAACCCGAATTTCCACTCAAAATAATTGACTTGATGAATCACAGGGGGGCAAGATGACAGTTTGACACTCACTCAATAATGGAATTTTGTTTTCACCCCAAAAATCTTTTTGCTTTGAAGTCTGTATAAACTGGGGTAAATAAACCGAATGATCTGTGCAGCTCTTAAAGTGACAGCAGGCTAATATACCGGCTGCCGACTGTGTACTTAATATTAAACAAGCAACAAAAGACAAAGAGAAAATCACTCACTGCTCTTGACTGAAGCTCAGCAAGTTTAATTCTTACAGAGAGGCTATGCTGTTTTATATTCAATTGATTTTTTTTACATTTTCAATATTAAGTTTTTTTTATTTATATACCTGTATATATATTTTTACTTATATGAGTTACCTTGGTATTCTGCTATCAAAATCGGTATTGAAAATTGTGAAATTTCGCTAGTATCTACAATGTAAATAGCAACCTTATTTACAGAGAATATATATTTGATATATATATATATATATCACTATCTTAGTTTTGGTCATATGGCCCACTCATAATCGTGTTAAGTAATTGTGATTACAATATTGACTAAAATAATGGCCATTATGATTTTTGCCATAATCGAGCAGCCCTACTATGAAAGGCGTCTGTCTGATGTGAGTCCCCATAATGCATAGCCGAATTCAGGTTTTACTGTCCTTGTGGGTACATTTGATCTCCACAACGCAGGTTAAATTTGTACATTTATAACACTATACTTTTGTTATATTACCTTGGCATTAAATGACAGTATATAGTTAACGCTGCTGTGTGAGTGTTTCTAGCACAATGGCAGATTTGACATATTTCTCTTTTCTGACCAATGTCATCAAACTCTCAATATTTGTTTTTCTCTTTTGTAAAGTCATAGAAATGCTATCATGGTTTTATCTTTTGCTAGTAGACCCAAAAAATATATATTTGTTGTAGTTTCCATTCAACACTATAGAAGTTTACCCAACTGATGACTTCTTGCCGAATTGCCTTTAGAATTTGTTTCTGCAACTTTCATGCAAAGTCCATGCAGATTTAGAGGTTCAGTCACCCTGATCTTTATTAAATCGTGCCGTTTCATTAATTGCACTAATTTTGGAGTTTGAATAATAATCTTTCTTTTGGCTGGTCAGCCCAACCCGGATGTTTAACTGCTGAGCTAACCACTACTTAAGGCTAATTTTGCTTTTCCAGTTTATATGTATTTCGGGTATTGTGTGTTTTTTGAAGGTCTCGCTCCCGTCACCGAAGGTCTCACAGTAGCAACAGAGATCGAGATCGTGGTCAGCGCCGAACCCGAGACAGAGACCGGACACGGGACAGAACTAAAGACAAAGAGACGGACAAAGCCAAAGATAAGGAAAAACAAAGGTAATACTTTCTTTTGTGCCACCTGAATTTCTAGTTTTCTTTTTTCTAGCACACGCACACACAGAAACACGCTCCCAAACTGTACTGACCCATCAATATACCTGTCTCATGTCTGTGTAGGAAATCTTATAGTTTGGAGAGTTTAGCTCAATCGTGTGGTAGGCCTCATCCATCCAGCCTGATATCTTCCCTTCAAACTCAGTGTATACACCGTCCCGCTGGGCGTCTAATGTGTTTGCCTCTCTCTCCCCGTCTTGATTTATGCCCCAGTGTAATATGCGTGAGCAAGAGCTAACTGCATTTCCATCCCCGCTCCTCTATTTTCTCCTCTCAAACCCCGCCTCGACTCTAGAGAGACAAAGCGTTCTTCAATGACAACAGTCAGCAAGACTGAGCTCACTGGGTAAACTAGCGTACAACACGGAAACACCAGTAATCATGCAGAATCTGTTCAAGATGTTGTTGATCTTTACAGAACTCTGACATTCTGGTGTTTGGACGGGTCTAGAAATGTTTCCAAATGAAGGTATACATCTGACTAAGTGACGGCAGTAATTATTACACGTGACATTCATAATTAGGTGTAATAATTTGTGGGGCCGCTTCCCTCATGATGCCTGTGAAGCTGCTGGTCATGAGCGTTTATTGGCTGTGAAGTAACCCACTAATGAGAACATGGTCACATGTCCATAAACGAGTTCTGGAGAGAAATGGACTGCTTGCACAACTATTTCCACATTCTACTTAATTACAGCGTTAATTTCATCTACATACACACAGTTGCACATCATGAGAACACATTGTTATTATTACTGCATTTTAGGGCTGTCACTGTCAACCTGCTGAAATATTCCTATAAATATATTTTCTTTACAAATGTGCGTTCTGAATAATAATTAAGGTCACACTTTAGTTTGAGGACCAATACTCACTGTTAACTATTAACTATGACTTTTGTCTCACTAAACTCCTAATTTGCTGCTTATTGCAAAACTAAATAAAATGAAAATAAATAGATAGTAATATGGTAACACTTTCTTTTAAAGACCAATATTAACTAGTTGCTTATTAGCATGCATATTACTAGCATATTGGCTGTTTATTAGCACTTATAAAGCACATATTAATGTCTTGTTCTGCATAACCGTATTTTGGTCATTTAATCCACCACATACCTAAACTTACCAACCACCTTACTAGCTATGAATGAGCAGCACATTAGGAATTTATTGAGGTAGTTAATAGTGAGAATTGGTCCTTAAGCCTAAAAAGGGCATAAACATAAAAAGACATACGAAAATCTTATTAGGACACAAATAATACAAATTCTTGATTTTTTGACTTGACTTTTATTTGTGATTTTAATGTTTGGATTGTTTGGAGTATAAACTGATTGAAAACAATGCATGCTACAACATTTTTTAAAACATTATATTCTCTCATAACTTACAGTAAACATTGTTTTTTTTTTTTTTTTGTTTGTTTGTTTTTTAATTTTTTTTTTTTTGTGTTAAACCATAATTATAATGTCTATTTATGAATATATTAGACCACTTTATCATATTTGATATGCAAATTTCTAAGGCCTCTAAATCATCAACCTGATCAAACTTTGGCTGATATCCCTGGTTATACCATCTGCTTCATGCCTTCTGCCCTGTGATTGATCGTTCATAATTTATCAAGTAAAGTGTTTTTGCTGTGAAATCTTTCATGATTTTTATAATGTGAGAGTAAGAATAACTTTTATATTGTTAGTAATAATTCAAGATGAACATGTACTGGGCTGAGGCAGCTGATTATGCATTTATAATTCTTTTAATGTTAAAAAATGTTTTTTTTTTTTTTTCATTTTAAAAGTAAAAGTCAAATATGACACAACAGGCTTTTGAGGAAGGTTTATTTGTCTCTCTCGTAATACTTAATTGCAATGACTTGCATATATGAGCCATACAAATATGATGTATGAAATACAATACTAAACAAAAACACACGCACAAACTATATATATTTTGTACATTTGTATACATATTTGTACTTTTATACAAGTTTGCATATGTGTTTTTTTTGAGTATCTTATTTCATCAATACATATACGAGGGATGGGCATTTTTCAAAAATACTGCATTCGAATATTTGAGCTCATAAAAACATAATATTCATTCATTTAAATAGTTTAATGAAAAAGACGTTAAACAAACATGTTTGTCACCATTTCTGAACAAGCTTATCAGGCTATATTCACAACAAGCTTATACATCTTGTGTGTGTGTGTGTGTTTCCTTTGAAAACATTTAACAATGTGTGCAAAAAAAAAGGCTATAAAGCATGTATATATACACTCGTACAAAAGATATGAGACACGAGCACAACGATCATACACATCCGTCTAGTACATCTTTGCATAGAAAAACAATGGAAAACTTGTGCATTGGAATGGAAAAGCGAGTTCAGTGGGAATGGCCCTGTCTGTTAACAATAAAGCCGGCCTCAGAGAAAACGAGTGCTCTTCTCAGCACACAACCTCTTTGGAAAATATTTGGGAACTGGGGACAGCTTTCCCACTAGTGAAGGTCCTGTCATCGTTCACTCACTCTCACGATATCCAAACCTGTATGACTGACTGTAAGTTGCAGAGCTGCTTGCTGCTCGATTGCTCAGGTGATCTGGCGAAACTACTGGATGTTTCATTTTAATTGAATTATATAAAAGTGTTTCTAAATCTAACAAAGAGCTAGAGATGAATGAGTGTAAACAGTAAACACACAGCTGGGTCCCCAGACACTGGGCTGCTGTTCTTTCTGTGTGTTGTGTATTTAGTTTCTCTGCAGCTTATGTGTCCTGAGGGAGTCAATAGATGTAATTGTGGGTGTAATTAGGGGATGTGGCTGGGATGACATTAACATAATGGAGGGACAAACACAAATGAGCAAACACAGGGGCCGTTATCTTAAACACTTTAGACCCTTGGGAGCCGCTGCCTTAATCTGAGCTTCAGTCTCCAGTAACTCCATTCACACTGATGTGTTTGTTCACTTACACACTTCCCTGTACACCATCACAACCGCCTCTACTTATGACTAATGTCAAAGTTGGTTTATTGTAATTTCATGACATCTGGAGGAAACAGAGATTTGAAACAGTGATAGGATGGTGTAGAAGCAGTCTGTGTTCTGTATATGCAAGCATATGCAACTTGACGCAGGTGTAAACCAGTAAGCAGTGAAGTTAGAGAGGTGTAACATGCACTCATTTGAGCTCATCGAAGACCAAAGGTGCCGAACTCAATGCTATATATTAGGGCTGTCATCGTTAACACATGCGATTAATTTTACAATCCTTAAAATAATTTAACACAATTAACGCAAAATTACTGAAGCACAATTTATATTTTATAAATATAATATTTTTTGCTTCTCTGTTTGCGATTAGATCATTTTAAGCTGCTAAACTCCGGGAAAGTTTTCAGTCCAATGATCCAGTAAGCGAATGCGTTCAAACAATCTGTCCAAAACAGCGCTAATATAAAGGAAACCAGGCTGATTACATCAGAGATTGCAGAGAGAACAGAGACTTGCGTTGCGTTTTAAGTAAATTATTAATTCCAGGGTGTTTCGCTTTAAAACACGAGCTCTGTCATATTCTGTGATTGTCTCTGAAGAGAGCGAGCCCTCACATGTCGCAGACTGAACGGGTTGTCAACACATCCCACCGCTATATAGCCATATGAGACGCAAACTACGTTTTCTCGACTGGATAACCAGTCTCGCTAGTAAAGTTTTGATGGATGAAGACTGCAATCAAGGTAAAGACGATTGCGGTGGCGTACAGGAGTCGTACAGTACAGTAAGCACGCGTGAGTCCGTTATATTAATGCGTGCACATTGTATTTATGCCCGCAACAGAAATTTTCCGTACATTCCGTTGTTTCGCACACACATTCCACGTTGTTTTGATTTGTCATGTTTATGTTGCTGTGTTTAGTTATTCTGAATGGATCCGTGTACTGTATTAGATATATGCAGTCAGGAGGCGATTGGTTTAGGGTTTTTTTTTTACACCTCCATGTGGTCCTTTTCGGTATCGCAACTTGGCTTCTCTAAAATATAAAAAAAAGCTCTTTGCTGTTGCACTGTACACATACTATAAAATTCTGATTTTTTTTCTTTCATATGTGCTTATATGGGCTCCTTATATCATTTGGTTCTTTGGTGTCCTTTTGGAGTTTCTAAGTGTCCTTTTTTGGAAAGACATCTAAATTTATCTTGAAAAAAGCTTGCAGAAAAAAATAGATTTTTGAGAATCACTCTTCAATCTTTTGGTTTACTTTGCTGGATATAGCAAATGATGACAAAATAAACATTTGAAAAAAGATAAATGGTCTATGCTTAATTTCATGAAGTGTGCGATTAATTGCGATTAATCTCAGAAAAAGGATGTGTTGAATTAGATTAACATTAATTCGCTTGACCGCCCTACTATATATTATATATATATATATATATATATAATTATATGTTTGTATATATATATGCTATATATATACACAACAGTTCTTCCTTCTGAACCAGGTCTTTCTATGTTTAAGAGTTTTTAGGTGAATAGTTCATACTTCATAACTGCATTCTTCAAATATGCAGTTTGCTAATAAAGATAACATCTATTTGAAAATATGCTTCAACTTTTTCAGAGATGTGAGCTCCAGGGTGTCAGCGGCCATTCAGTGCTCATGAACCTGCCGAGAACAGATCTTCTGGATTTTGCGCGACGGCTCTGATGTCTCTATAGTGGTTAAACATGTGATATAATTTGTTTTGGGTAAATCTAACGGGCAGTCTTTGATGTCATTAATCTATTATTTGTTTCAGAGAAAATGGTTTTGGCTGAGGGCAAAATCTCATAAGTCATAACGTTATATTTTATGTAACTTTTATGCTGTATATCAGAGCACTGCCTTTGTACTTTTGACTGAATTGTCTAGGAACTTTTATGATGGCTGTTGTTGTTTATTAAATATCGTTCAATAAATAGTATTTTATATAAATAATAGTAGTGTTTAATAATAGTATTTAGTATTGGGAAATGCTGTGTGTGTTCGTGATGGTGATTTTAGTTACATTATTCTGCCATTAGAAGGCGACGAGAGACTGAAACGCAAATTATTTTTACTTTTAATAACAGCTTGTAAGACACACTTAACAAATGCAGTGATAAGCGCTGTCATCGGGAATCACCCTTAACAGATGAAAGATAGTACGACAAAGATATCGCTTTCCTCAGCGGATATTCAAACTAATGTTTTATTGTGAATGAGATTGAGCTGATGAATGAATGATGTATCAGATGCAGGTAATCACACTCACCCAGTCCATCCTCTCTCTCATAATACTCTACATAATACAATGAGCTTTTAATACAGTAATACAATAAACTTTCAATGAAGCAACTCAACGTTCCTTCGTTACTAAAGATCTAAAGTGACATTTTCGAATTAATAACAGTCTTGAGCTCAGCTGTTAAACTGTCAACTTGAGATTTGTGTCTGTGGCGTAAGGAAGTAGTTCTGCACAAAAGGGTTTTTAAAGACACTCTGTTGTTGCTTTTCGTATATATTTACACACTCGTGCCATTTAACTGTTGTATAAACACAATATCACACGAGTAGCTGTGAGATATGGCTGTATATCGGCACACTGTTATCCCTATGGCCAAATCACAGCCGTGCCGATATACATCCATATCTCACTGCTATGACTGTGATATTGTGTTAATAATATATAATATATCTATATATACTCAATTAAACTGACTTGGAACTACCTGTGCATAAACGTTTTTTTTTTTTACTATAAACTATGAAACTCTTTCCACATCCAGGATCACAGCAGTGTCTGGGGATCTTAATCTTTCTGTTAGTTAAAAGCAAAATGCACTAACAATATTAGCTCCTTCAGTACCTCAACCACTCTCTGTTTATCAGCTCACCGCACTGGGTTTATGTGTAGATGCACTGAAAGTAGTTTTCATGTCAAAATATCACATTTTCCTTGTTTGGATAATTTTAAGTTTGGATATTTTGTTTGGTAGATATCATGTCAATTAGTCAAAAAAATTCAATTCGTAATCACACACAATTGTCTGTAATGTTCCAGTGAGTGTGAAGATCTCAGTGAACTGCTTCATGATGGATTAGAGTGTGATGAGCTCTGCAGGACAGAATTGAATAGCTTTGGTTTACATCTTTGCTTTGACAAATCAGAGTCCTTTTGTTATGAATGTCAGCACACAGCAACAGATATGACCATGGAGCAGTTTGAAATAGCTAAAAAAACAAAAACAAAACAAGTATAGAAATGTACCAAAATTAAATCAGAGATCTTTTCTTTCTTTATTTTTGCCTTCCCTCAAAGATTGACAGTTTTAGGGCAGATGAAGATATATCGTGCAGCTCTATGAATTAGTGCTGCTTGATTATGACAGAAATCATAACTGTTGATCATTTCCCTTGATATTGTAATCATGAGTATTAATGTTGATCAATAGAATTTACATTAAAATACTTTTATGTGTGGTAACCGCATGCCATCTTCTTTATGCAGGTTACACATTCAAAATTTGAGAGCCATTTCAGAATTGGTTATTAATTATTGTTCCTCTTAGTTACGTCAAAAACAACTTTCATTCAAATAGTGAATAAATTATTTGCAGTAAGTGAGCAAAGAATCCATTTGCTGTATGTAGATGGATGCAGATGATCATAAAGAGCTGATGATCGATATAATGACAGCAGTATAACGTTAAGTGAAAACAACATGACTAATGAGGATAAAGATAACATGATTATGCTAATGCGGCATGTGTGTATGTGAATCACACACCCGTCAATCACTCTTACGGTTTAGACACTCATGAAAAGCTCTTCCCTGCTGCTTCCGGTTGGCCTTTCTCCTCAAATAGCCTCCTCTTTTTTTTGTTCCTGGGTTTTTTAGCATGTTGTGGTTTGTATGCACTCTGACACACAGACACATTTGAAGAGCTCCATGAGTGACTTGCATCCGCTCTGCAGATCGTTTGTGTGTGTGTGTGTGTGTGCGCGGATCAAAGGGGAAGCAGCGTGGCCGGGCATTTACAGACCCACGTGTGGTGTTGTTTTCATGAAAGATTGATCAGACCTCTAGGATGACAGCAGGCTTCTCCACACCCAGCACAATGTGTTTCCATGCAAAATTTATTGAAAAAGACGAGACATTGTAAAGTGATCTTGTTGCCTTTTAAGGCAAAAGCAGTTATTGTTAGGTGTGGGTGTGTGTGTGTGTGCACCTATTTAATCATATTTTGATTTATTTGAGGATATTTTGTACCCAGATGTGAGCTTAGGGGGATGTCTTTGTAAAAATGATATAAAAATAAAATAAATGTTTTTTTAATCATTATTCTGAAAATGCAAAAAGTTTTAGAAAATAACTCTGTAAAAAGTGTTTGTAATTAATTTACGGGAAAAGACTGCAAAAATGCTACAGAATGAAGAAAATAAAAGTAAAACAACATTCCCAGAATTCCCTGTGTGTAATATGATTATCTTTTATATACTTTTTATATACATTTTAAATAAGCTTTGTTTCTTTTTAATTTTGGTATTATTAATGTACATTAGCATGTAATTTTCTATAATTTAGTTAACGATGAATTTCAATTTTTATTGTAAATTTAACAGTTTTTTTTTTTACAAGGTAGAAATACACTTTTGGTTAACATCGGCAGGCTACTGTTCAGTGCTCATGAAAATGAGTTTTTAGCCATTTCTTGAATATTTTAAGAAGGGCTGCAATGAATGATTATTTTGATAATCGGTTAATCTAACGATTATTAGAACAATTAATCGACTATTTCAATGATTAATCAGTAGGCTTTGATCGATTATTCAGCTTTTGCAATTAGTTAAAATAGTGAGTTATACATATTCTATATATTCATATACACATATTGATGCTTCATAGCAGAAAGTCAAGTTGTGATTAACTGAAAAGGACCACTTTGATTTGAAACAGTCTGTATTGTATAAAGTGCTATATAAATAAATGTGACTGCAGTGCTGATCGCAGAGCTGGTGCAAACTTATCCACATCGCTATGATCGGATGCTTTCTTAACTGCTGTTTTCTTACCGCCATCATTTTTCATCTAAACGTCGCTCTCAGCAGCATCGGGATGTTCAGTAAAGCGCTGCTTGCTCATATCAAACTTCTTTTTGCCCCTAAGAGAAGAAGGAAAAAACTTTGCCATCAGTATATCGGGGCCTTTACACATGACAGCATTTTTTTTTGTAGTTTTTTAATACTGTCCCACTGGTTCACTTCATTTGTCTTCTATTGGATAGCATGCGGGAGAGCTGAATTGCAGTCTTGTGCTACAGCGCCACACTGGTCAAACAGTGTTATTGCAGGGCCTTACATTAGGTCATATGAGATCAAATCACTACTCGACAACAAAAATATTTGTCAACAATTTATTATTGTCGACTAATTGTTTCAGCCCTAATTGCAAGTAATTTGGCTGTCTGTGGCCTTGCAGAATTGCGAGATGTTAACGCAGTTGCAATTGTGAAATATAAACTTGCAATTTTGAGAAGAAAAGCAGGAATTGTGAGATATCAACTCACAATTGAGAAAAAAGACAATTGTGAGATAAACTCACAATTACCTTTTTTATTCTTTGTTCTGTGGTGGAAGCAATCATACAAACAAGAATTGTGAGATATAAACTTGCAGTTCTGAGAAAAAAGTCTGAATTGTAAGACAAGAATCACCATAGCAAGAAAAATGTGTGAATTGTAAGATTAAAGGTTGCAATTACCTTTTTTATTTTTAATTCTGTGGCAGAAACAAGCATCCGTATGCATGGTACTGACTTTTTCAAATCTTTTCCAAAAATAAAAATGCTGCTAACTTTTTAAAAACAGACCTTGCATCTGAGTTTTGGTTGTTGCATTTACAAAATCTTAAAATGCTGTTTAGTGTGTTTGATATGTGGATGGACATCAGCCGCCCTAGCTCTGCGAGTGTGTGTGTGTGTGTAAGCACTGCTCTGGCCACCGCTAATCACAATGGAAACACCCCATGTGAGCGAAGGGACGCTGGAACAATCCACTTACTGGCCTCTGTAATCTGGTTAAGCATTAGGAGCTAGTTAAAGCGCACACACATGCCGCTGGGAGGACGGGTAGACGGCGTCAAAGCTTTCCAAGCTTTTAACATGTTAAGCATTTTCTGATTATGTTCACAATTCTTGTTTTACTGCCTTGTGGGGGTTTATTAGTTTAGTTTAATCATAACCACAATCACAGTCACTCGCACACACAGAGATCCGGCCCTGGAGCGTGATGACGGCGCTCCGGCAAAACCAAATGAAATCCCACAATCCAATTAAAGTGATCTGCTCGTGCTGAGCTGTGCAGTCGCCATCCACAACAAACTCGTATCTAATCAGTAGAGTGTCGCTCCGGCCCACTTTTACGGCTGCTTCGCGGGACCGCGTGCACGCCGAGCTGCGCATGATGGGCCTGTAATGTGTTTGCGTCCGTGGCTGCGCCGTTTTATGGTTCAGACAGACAGAGCGAGGACTGATTAGAACCGGAACAGCTGCTTATGAGATCCCCACGTGACAGACCTCTTTCTGGATTTAGGAGCATTATGGAAATGTGCTTGTCAACACATCCACTTCCCCGGTTAGAGGCAGCGTGTGGTGTTTTTAATCACTTTCCTCTCTCGTGCTGAACTTTTGCAAAAGACAGCAGGATAAGACTTCAGATCAGTGTTATTTTAGTATCATTGCGATACTGTTATAGTTTTTGTTCATATTTTGAATTTAGTTGTTTTTTTTGTAATTTTTATTAGTTTTTAGTACAGTACTTGTCAAAAATTTGGTGACATTGTGATTATTAAAAGTCTCTTCTGCTCACCAAGGCTGCATTTATGTGTTCAAAAATACAGTAAAATTGTGAAATATTATTATAGTTTAAAATAGCTGTGTTCTGTGTGAATCTCTGTTAAACTGTAATGTATTTCTGTGATGCGCTGCTGTATTTTCAGCATCAATACTGCAGTCTTCAGTGTCACATGATCTTCAGAAATCATGCTAATATGCTAATTTGCTGCTCAAGAAGCATTTCTGATTATTTTTAATGTTGAACACAGTTGTGCTGCACAATATTTATGCAGAAACCATGATGACCACGACCACTGAAAAGTTTGGGGTGTATGGTTTAATAGAAATTAATAATTGTATTCAGCAAATATGCATTAAATTGATCAAAATAAAACAACAAACATGTATAATGTTACAAAAGTTTATGTTTCAAATCAACGCTGTTCTTTTGAACTGTCTATTCATCAAAGAATCCTAAAAGTTTCCACAAAATATTAATTTATTAATTTTTTATTAATTAATTGATTAACATTGTTAACAATAAGAACCATTATTACTAAACCCATTAATTAAACCCATGGCCTTGGTGTTGCTAGCACAATGCTACTGTTTTAACTACAGGAAAATTCATGGCTTGTCAGGTAGACCCAGGGGCGCGGGAAGATGTTTTCGATTGGGGGTGCTGTGTGTGTCCGTGTTGGGTGAAAGGGGGCGGGGGGTCACCTCATTTGACAACTCCACAAAGCACTACAAGTGCATCGATATGAACACTCATTTAAGTGGCATAGACACTGGGAAATTTGACTGCATATCAAATTTTTGAAATTATCGATAGTAGCTGATCAATCGCGGTGGTTGGGCTGGGTCCGCTAGGCTTACTAGGCCGTGCTCATGCTGGAGCTGGTTCACTTACGTTGGTGCTTGTGCTGGGGCTGGTTTTGGATGCCGATTTTGGAAAGTTTTTACTGGGATGGGCATTTAAAAAAATATGTCCTTGTATTAAAGTTAATCTTGCTCGCATTCTGTATAGTTCATGTCTGATACCACGCGCCAGCGTCACGTGTTCATGAGGATTAGGCTAATCCTCCCATATATAAAACATCACAAGTAAAATTAATCATGTTTATAAAGATAAACATGGGTTTATTATAGCCCACTTACAATTTACATTTCAGAGATCATTACAAATAAATTATTAAATGCTAAAACTGAATACATTTAAATGAACAAACTTGGCGTTGCATTTGCAACCATGTGAAAACAGTCCCCGCGTCCCTGGGTAGACCTACACTAAAATAATGCATTTTAAAGGAATATGAGGATTCACGTTAAGCTTTTTCGTTGTCAGCTACCACAGTAAGTCAATTCGCCGATATGTCCGATATTTTTATATGTATTTTTTTAAATCGACCGTTGGGTTTTTCTGTTTGGCTGATTTTTTGGAAGTGGGCCTTTTATTTTGACAGCGCTGAGAATTGCCAGTTCCTGAGCATCGGAGCTCCCGTTCTCCATCTTCATTAGTTTACTTATTTCAAAGTTCTGTCTAATAAATGATTACACAGAATTGTTAACCAAAGAAATTAAATGGTACGGAAAAGTAGCGTTTGCTTTTCTATAAGACAGATGCTTATAATACTTTCCCAACTACACTCTTAAAAATAAAGCTGCTTCACGATGCCATAGAAGAACCTTTTTGTCTAAATGGTTCCATAAAGAACCTTTAACATCTGAAGAACCTTGCTGTTTCACAAAAGCTTCTTTGTGGCGAAAGAAGGTTCTTCAGATTATAAAAAGGTAAGAAAGCGATGGTTCTTTAAAGAACCTTTGACTGAATGGTTCTTTGTGGAACCAAAAATGGTTCTTCTATGGCATCGCTTGAAGAACCTTTTGAAGCACCTTTATTTTTAAGAGTGTACTGTCAGCATTCAGCAAATTAATATCTAATCAACATTCGATTTCACAAACCTTGAAAACTTTGGCAAAATTTCAATGTGAGGTGTGCATTTGTAGACTGCATAAAAAGGAGTGTGCATTGTGCGCAATGGTCTGTTTTTTTTTTTAAATGTAAAAAAATTCCCAGTGAACACAGATTTACCAGATTACTTACATTACTCTAATAGGATTATAGAATCAAAAAGTTGCCATCTAAAGAATAAATGTGTGTATTTTCCAGATTAATTCTTATGAAGTAAATTTTTTCATGTAATTAATTTCCAAGTTATTTGTTTCTAATTTAGTAAATATTACATAACAAAAAAATGTATTTCAGCAAATGTTTGGCTGTGTTTTTACTATCTTTAAATAGTGTGATATCATGTATCCGCTTTATATCGGCCACCCGTCTCTGTAAGATATTAGGGCTGGGCATAGATTCAGATGTCCCGATTTGATTTGATTCTTCATTTGATTCTCAATTTTTGATTCAATTCAATGGTTATATATTTAATACAAATGCTATTGATATATCTAAAAATTCTACTGTACAATAGTAATGTATTTCTGTCACAATTTCTTCATGTTAAACCAAACTTTTACTTTGACGGGTTGGTATGAAGAACGTTGTAACGTTACACAAGGTAAATCAGAGAGTGACATCTAGCGGAGAACACTAATGATAAGATTCACGTTAAATTCTTGCGTTAAATGTTTGCGGAAATAAATACGGAAAAAGATCGATTTGTGGTTTTTGAGAATCGATATCGACTCGACCACATTTTAAAAAACAGATTTTTTTTTTTGCACAGCCCCATAAGATATCAGCATCAGCCTTCAAAAAAATAGATATCAGTCTCCCACTAATTTTGTAATAACAAAATATCACATTGTCAAATTTCCTTTTTTGCTGTCTAATGGCAGTGATGATGAGCGGTGAGCTTCTGAAGAGCTGACAAACCATCGCATTGCTCACATCTGATCCAAACCCAGAGCCACGTGTCACAAACGCCGATTATTATCCACGATGACTGTGTGTCATTAAAGGTCTGATGGATTTCATTTGACTGAAGTTATTCCAGTATTATGACAAGCACTTCATCAATACACACTCTTAATGAGTAAGTGTGAAACATGAACCAGATCAGTCCAGAATCAATGTATATCCTCAGCTGATAAAATAGGGGGAAATAGCTCTTTTCTTTTAACGTTATTATTGAGCAGTAACGTGACAGTCATTCTCGTCTGTCAGATTTTCCTACGATAGCGCCTCATTTCGACTTTCCCTGCTCTTATTGTGTGCTGTTTGATTGAGATATTGAGATCTGTCTTTTATGTTATAGTTTTTATTGACCTTGTGCTGTTTAATCACGCGCTCTGTAAACGCTGGCATGCACACGCGGCTGGTTCTCGAGTACCTTCCCTGTGCTGTGAGTGTACGTTTCTGTACAGATAGACAGATCGTTGACATCACTCACCGCGTAAGAGCTTTGAAAACGCACGAGTGTTTGAAAGCTGCATAATTTGCGGCCGTACACACGGGCAGGGAAGTGTGTGGGTGCCATGTTTACCATTCAGACCCAAATGAATCACGTTGATGAATTATGGACAAGAGATTGTTATGACGTCCACATCAGTCCGTTTGCTATGTTCACCGAACTGCCCAGTGTAGGCCTTTGAAAAGCTTATTAGAGCTGAAGTAAAAGAGCAGCGCACGCTTTTAACGTGATTGTGTGTTTTGGGTGTGTTTTCATGTTTTCATTCAGTGTGATTACAGTGTTTCCCGCAGGATTCTGTGAGACTGCCTCGCAAACTTTTTGACTCCAAGGCCCCCATTGTCAAAAACAATATTTAAAGAGAATTATGATACTTCTGCTATAGCAACAAAGCTGCTATTTCAACTTTGGCAATACAATAAAAAAAAAATATATATATATAGATTAAAAAAAAATTTTTTTTTTTGCAATATATTGTTTGTCCAAGATTACAGAAACCCTAGTTCTTAAGGGAAAAAAAATGTTGTTAAAGGGAACACATTTAATTAAGAAATATGATTTCATCTTACATCTTGATTTTTAGCTGATTTAGCTTATTTTAAACCTTGTTTAGTCTTATTTAAATTCATTTTAATCCATCTTGTGGCCCTCCGGTTGAGAACCACAGCTTAAGGAGACTCCTCATCGTACTTTATAAGAAAATGTTGTACATTTTAATGTTAAAAGAAGCAATCTGGTGAACTTTAAGCGCAAACTTAAGCGTTCAGATCTCTATCAGTGACCAAACTGAAGTGAACAGTAAAAAATGTACGAAATAATAAAGTTACAAGCACGCATTGAGTCAGTAGGCCATATTTTTCTCTAGCTCTCTTTGCATCTCCAGAGAAGCAGCTCTCAGCTTCCACATGTATTCACAGAGCAGACGCCACATGGCAGCATGGCGCTTCAGGCCAGATTGGTTGTTTTCAGTCCTGAGGAGCTCACTGTCCCTCCGAGCAAGAGACAGGGGAGAGATATTCATAAAGGTGGGCTCAGATATGAATAAGCATGGCGAGTCCAGCTCTGATAACCCGCGGGTGGCCAGCGCTCGCGTCCGGACAAAGACGGCTTTGTGAGCACTTATCCTGTCTGTACAGTGCTGGGAGCTCATACGGATGATCGCTCTAATCTCATTAAGGTTAAAAGAGGCCCATGACTGAGAGCTGGCCTTACACATACAAATCTCTGCGCGCAAATCCCGTTTTAGGCCCAAATAAGAAAGGTGTCATATTGATTGTTCTAATAGGAAGCTAGCAGTGCTGTCAACCTCCAGACAGCTGGAGAGAGAGAGAGAAGAAACAGATCACTAGGTTAATGCATGACGTGTATTCATGCACTACTTTGGTATAGTTACAGAAATAGAGCAGAGATAATTGAGTAATAGGGCATCTCCCTGTCTTAATGCCATCTGAATACCCTAGTGAATGGCTTAATGAGTGGAATGTCTCAATGTGGCAGAGAACATGTACTAACCACTAGACCATGGCACCAGCCGCATTGTTTAGGTAGTTACTGTAAGATAAACTACCCATTTTTGCATACAACTTTGTGATTAGTAGTGTCACAGTTCTCTCTGCCAGTTTTGGTGCCATAGCAAAAACCATTGGAACTATTCAATTATTAATTTAAATATCTTAAAACAGCACAATAACAAAAGTATGTTAAAGGGGTCATGAACTGGCTTTTTTTATTATTTTATACTGTTGTCTGAGGTCCACTTATGACATTTGCATGGTTTTTACATTCAAAAACATCAAAATCAATAAGTAATAGGCTATTTTCTCCCCTGGTTTTGAGGCCGGCTCGAGAAACGCTCTGTATTTATGGGCGTGCCGCATTGAAGACTTGGAAGTAGACGCCCACTGCTGTGATTGAATAACAGTTTTGCATAATAACCTAACTACAAACTAACTTCATAGTCGGAGCCTTCTGTGACTTTGGTTAGACATGTACACATAATCAGGACATATCAAGCGATCTCTAACAAAGCAATAGTGACACATATTACAAATATTTTTTTACTCACATAAGTGTGCTGCGCCATTCCTGTCAGGTCCAATATAGACGGCACAGCATTGCTTTTTAATCTCAGTCTCTCTGCAAATCCAGCGTCGAGCTGTGTCTTGTTTACAAAGGAATCCGCGGTGAAATGTAGCGAACAAACGCTCAATGTTTTACTCATGTGAGCTGAAACTTCATTAAAAATAAAATTCAACCACGCATTCCTAATATTTGATTCTGAAGGAAGGTTATGCAGCGACTGTGTTCTTCCACAACCAGGCACCGCACAATATTTTGCTATCTTCAACGGCATGTTTATTGCTTGGTTGCTCGATCCGGTTTAGCGCCACTCATGTAATTTTTTGGGCTATTTTAAGACTAGTTTAAAAACAACAACAACCAAAATACTCCTTTAGGTGTATTGATTGAATTTATCTATTTGGCCAAAGTAGATTGACAGTACGTATCTTTAAAGACTCAGAAATCACAATTTCAAGAGAACTAACACACACACCAAACTTTATAGCTTTATTCCTTTCTATATTCTGAAGATTTGTACAGAGTGGTTTGTTCATACATCCTTCACCTAACATTTTATTCCTAAAAAAACATGGTGATTTTTTTCTTTCCTGACCGTTGACTGTGTTTTCTGATTTAAAATGGATATATTATGCTTCATACTTAAATACGTCAACAAAATGAAATGCCATGACATGCATCTTCGGAAGAAGAAAAAACAGCGCAATGTTTAAAAAAATAATCATCACTACATTGTGATTATTTAAATATAATTGAACATAATTGGGTGAAGATGTAAAGAGGGAAGTGGATGGTCTTTCTTTTTCTGAACGTTCAATTCTTCCTTTCAGTCTGAAGTCTTTATTTTATTTAAATTGTGGCTTAGAAATTAAATGTGTTTTCGTTCGAAATGCGTTCAAATCCCAGTAGATATTTAATATTCTCCCGATGATGTTTCTTAATAAAAATGTGGAAATCAGTTCTCTTCGTTGAGAATATATAATTAAATAAATTACGAAAGCTTAGTTTAAAAAGTTTAGTTCATTTAGTTGATTTCCAGCTAGGTTTGTCAGATGTCAAGGTTGAAGGGTTTCCCACATGTTTATACATACGACGTGTGGCTTTACTCTGACACTGGTTTTGACTTCCATTCCTCAGTGGCCCTTCATGGTTTGTTGTCACACTATCCACCTTATTTTAATGCGCAAGGAAGCTGTTTTCTTTGAATGTGCGAGACTTCTCTTTCATTAGCTGCTATAGGGAAATAACAAGAAGAATATCAAAGTGCAGTAAACAGTAAAAATGTATGCGCTGCAAAACAGTGTGTTTATAATTAAGACAACACATTAAAATAATAAAGTAAAAAATAGCAGTTTACAATTTCAAGCAGCATGATGAGCTGTTTTGTACAGCTAATTACTAGTTTCCCTCAATGATTTCTGTTGTTTTGTAAAAAAAAAAAGTTACCGTTATTCTCACTAACTGAAGCAGGGGTGTCAAACTCAGCTCTAGTGTTAATTTTGTCAGGTATTTTTAATTTAGTCTTAGTCCTGTGTCAAATGTAACTTTTAGTTTTTGTCATATTTAGTCAACTTGTCCTGTTTTAGATTTACTCAAGTTTTAGTCGACTTAATGTCTGAGCATTTTAGTCTGGTTTTAGTCAGTGGAAACCTACACATTTTCGTCTTACTGTTTAATGGTAAAATGATCAAAATATTTTTTTTTCCAATTTTAATTGCAATGATAGTTGTCATTTGGGAAATGTATTTTTACATTTCATTAGATGTTGCTCTTATACCAATAAGCACAAATCAATAGAATATCGACTTGTATGCATGGATTATTTGACCTCATCTAGTGTACAGATTTATGTGCTCTGAGTGACACGAAAAACGCATGTGTGCAAGGTCTGAGGTGAAAGGAAATGATTTTGATATCCACTTTTCAAAACAATGTATTGTTTTTCAAAAAGAAACATTAAAATGACTCAAATTCGACTAGTATTGCCAATGTCGACTAGCAGCAGCAGCAGTTTCACTGCTATTCTCGCACATCCTTACATACATCAAGCATACGTACATTCAAACCTGTTGCTTCTCAGTGTGTTTTGTCTGCATCATTTGTTGTGTCAAAATTGGCGGTGTCCAAGTAAACCACAAATTAAAATTTAGAGGGAAAGATTTTCACCCAATAATAACATAAATGTCAGTCTGTTCCTCACATAAAGCTATCACAAGACTTGGAATATAGTGCAGAGCTTTAATAGACCACATTCATGAGGTGTAGGGTTATGTTTATTGATTTTTTGTGTTCCCTAAACCCAACAATCTCTCACACAGCCACATACCCTTAACCCCAGTCCTGTCACATGAAGCTAGTTGAACAAATCAGAGTTTCAGAGTAGGTTTGGAGTTGACAAAGCCAAACAAATTCAACCCACGCTCACTATAAATGTTGCCTGTCAACTGAGTTTTTGATTAACTCTGCAGCACATGCATCTGAAAGTGTGACGTGTGCCGCAAACAGCCATGAAACATGGAGTCCGCTTGATTCACTTCTCCGAGAGTGTCGGAACAATTCGCTTCTCTACAGAAGATTAAGAAAATCATTATAAAATAAATAAATAAACATTTACAAGGCAGGAAGAAACCCAGCCGCTTAGTCTATTTTTCACTTGCAAATATCTCTGCGTGCATAATTATTAGGCACGTTGATATTCGGATAAAATGTTGTTTTTCCAAGCACAGTTTACCAATTCCAAACCACATCAATCTTAATAACTACTATTCATTTTGTATTTATAATTAGCATTTGTAAGTGATATATAATTGTCCATGAAGGCTGGAAGTGAAAACTCTATGGTAATATTAGGCCCGGTTAATCCTTTACCGTAAAATGCGCCCCCCAAAAAAAAAAGAGATTTAACTCGCACTAAAAGTCAAAAATTATAAAATGCCCATGAGAAAGATGCAATACTAATGCAATACAAGAATTTGCAAAGTTCATAAAGGCTTGATGACACATTGGACAGTGAAATGCCTCAGATAGTATGCGTTAAAGCCTTTGATCAGAATATTAGGGCCTAATAATTATGCCCGCATGTCGATTAAGTCAATTGTATTGAAAAAAATCCAACCAAACACCCACACACACACAACACACAAAAAAAGTTTTAAATAATTAATTTATATCCGTTCAGCAAACATCCGGGATGTAAGGATTCACTCAACTCACGATTCGATTAACGTTTTTTTTTAACTAAATTAGATTTAAGACAAATTATAAAGTAAATGTGTCCTTTTATTATTGCTTGGACAAAATGCTGCACGTTTCTTTGTGAAACTGAAATATAACACTATTGTAGCGTCTGGACCAATCAAACACAATATATATATTTTGTTAGCTATATTTAAAAAATACTCTGTAACACCCCTCAGTTAAAAAGCCATATGAGGACCCATGAACCCTTTCCCCCGAAATGCACCTAACACCTAAGAAAGGCAGAACAGGCCTCTGGTTCAATGGCAACCAATGCTGATATCACTGGATTTATTGCCTAAAGGAATGCAAAGCAGGGAAAATCACTGCATGCGCCATAGCAAGAGGCACAATGCACAGTAAAAATGGACTCTTATCTAATTAATTAATGGAAAACCTTTCTTTGAATGAACACAAATATCCTTCAGTCCATGGTGTATGTTGTCTTTGATATTTATAGACTATTTTATGCATGCTTATGATGGAACCCATTCCTTTCTCATTGGACAAGCCCATCTTGAGAGGCGGGATCTTCTCCGACCTTAAAGGCCCACACCATGTGCCCGCCCAGAGTCGTTGGTTTGTTAGGTTTTGAGAAGATGTGAGCTACAACGCTCCAGGACATCCTAGGTTTTGTGCCAGGCCTTCGGCCTTGAATTTCAATTCACCAAGATTCTCTGACGCAAACTGGTTTTTTCATCAACCAACTTCAGCAAAAGATCAACTTGAACCTTTGGACTGCATCAAGTCTTTCTTTCAGACAGACGAGACGTGCAAGTATTTCAAACTTAGTCTTATTAATTGATAAATTAAGTATCATTTACACCTTTTTACAAAGGTGTGTTTGAACTAAGAATCTGATGTTTCCTTCAGGCGGTAGATATGCTGAATATGCAAATGGTTCTATAAGATCATTCCTTATTTCTCTTCTCGGTACTGAGTTAAGCTTTAACCCTTTCCTATACCAAATGTATGCGCGTGTGTGTATGTGTATGTTAGACCAGCTTAAGTGTTTATGTAGTATGTTAGACTAGTTAAGTGTTTATGTAGTTAATAAAACTTTACTTGTATCACACTTGACGTTGTTCATTGTTTACTCATAACTGGAGTCACTTAATCATGCAGATTTATGCTACAAGCTCTTTGTAGAGTTGTACAGTAAGAAAGTTATTTCCTTTAACCAGGAAATTAACATAAATAACACCATAAAATAAATTTTCATATAAACAAACTAAGGCTTTGTCTGTGATCTTTGCATTTAAAATTAGAGGCAATCACTGCATTTTAATCTTGATCCAAACTAAGATGCTGCATACATGCAACATGAGAAGTTTTTAATCTAA
>JADLZN010011109.1:57500-86076 GCA_018155175.1 Sinocyclocheilus anophthalmus
GAAGTTATAAGCAAAAATGTCATTTTTCATACTCGCTGACCATAGTGCCTAGCTTGCCGCCACTGTGGTTGTTACTCAGGTCAATTTGCTATTTAACACACACCACCTTTCGTCTCAATATGCTAATCCATTGTAGAGATATAGCCTCACATCCATTTTTGCGTGCTCTTTGTCAAATTCGTTCACATGTTATTCGAGAACGGTTTAACTAATCAACTTGAATTTCATAACTTTTTTCAGCATGGTCTGAAGCTGATCTGAGCCAATTTTAGTAAAAATCAGATAAACGGTCTAGGATGAGTTTGAAAAAGTAGGTTTTTCGAACTATTAAAAATGACAAAAAATCTTGACCTGTAGAATTTAAAATGTTGGTGTTTGTTCAACTCGGCAGGAGCCAAGGAATCAGAGGGGAAAAAATTTGCTTTTAAAATTTACGGTTCAAAAGTTATTAGCGTAAACATGAGTGAAAATTTGAGCTGTTGGTGGCGCTAGAGTGTTTGAGTTAGATACTCCAAACTTGCTGTGGTTAATGTTGAGACTGTCCTCTATATGTGTGCCAAATTTCATAACTTTCCCTTAAACTAAAAAAATATATCTATATATATCTTATATAAATATATATATATAGATATAAACAGTTATATACAGTTGGGTACGGAAAGTATTCAGACCCCCCTTAAATTTTTCACTCTTTGTTATTTTGCAGCCATTTGCTAAAATCATTTATGTAAAAAAAATTTCCTCATTAATGTACACACAGCACACCATTTTGACAGAAAAACACAGAATTGTTGACATTTTTGCAGATTTATGAAAAAAGAAAAACTGAAATATCACATAATCCTAAGTATTCAGACCCTTTGCTCAGTATTTATTAAAAGCACCCTTTTGATCTAATACAGCCATGAGTCTTTTTGTGAAAGATGCAACAAGTTTTTCCACACCTGGATTTGGGGATCCTCTGCAATTCCTCCTTGCAGATCCTCTCCAGTACTGTCAGGTTGGATGGTAAACGTTGGTTGACAGCCATTTTTTAGGTCTCTCTCCAGAGATGCTCAATTGGGTTTAAGTCATGGCTCTGGCTGGGCCATTCAAGAACATTCACAGAGTTGTTGTGAAGCCACTCCTCGTTATTTTAGCTGTGTGCTTAGGGTCGTTGTCTTGTTGGAAGGTAAACCTTTGTCCCAGTCTGAGGTCCTGAGCACTCTGTAGAAGGTTTTCATCCAGGATATCCCTTTACTTGGCCGCATTCATCTTTCCCTCAATTGCACCCCAGTTGTCCTGTCCCTGCAGCTGAAAAACATCCCCACAGCATGATGCTGCCTCCACCATGCTTCACTGTTGGGACTGTCTTGGACAGGTGATGAGCAGTGCCTGTTTTCTCCACACATAACGCTTAGAATTAAAGGCCTAAAAGTTCTATCTTGGTCTCATCAGACAGAGAATCTTATTTCTCCCCATCTTGGAGTCCTTCAGGTGTTTTTTTAGCAAACTCCATGCGTGCTTTCATGTTTCTTGCACTGAGGAGAGGCTTCCGTTTGGCCACTCTGCCATAAAGCCCCGACTTTTGGAGGGCTGCAGTGATGGTTGACTTTTTTTACAACTTTCTCCCATCTCCCGACTGGATCTCTGGAGCTCAGCCACAGTTATCTTTGGGTTCTTCTTTACTTCTCTCATCAAGGCTCTTCTCCCCCGGTAGCTCAGTTTGGCCGGATGGCCAGCTCTTGGAAGGGTTCTGGTCGTCCCAAATGTTTTCCATTTAAGGATTATGGAGGCCACTGTGCTCTTAGGAACCTTAAGTGCAGCAGAAATTTTTTTGTAACCTTGGCCAGATCTGTGCCTTGCCTCAATTCTGTCTCTGAGCTCTTCAGGCTTTTCTTTGACCTCATGATTCTCATTTGCACTGTGAGCTGTAAGGTCTTATATTGACAGGTGTGTGGCTTTCCTAATCAAAGTCCAATCAGTATAATCAAACACAGCTGGACTCAAATGAAGGTGTAGAACCATCTCAAGGATGATCAGAAGAAATGGACAGCACCTGAGTTAAATATATGAGTGTCACAGCAAAGGGTCTGTATACTTAGGACCATGTGATATTTAAGTTTTTCTTTTTTAATAAATCTTCAAAAATGTCAACGATTCTGTGTTTTTCTGTCAATGTGGGGTGCGGTGTGTACATTAATGAGGAAAAAATTAACTTAAATGATTTTAGCAAATGGCTGCAATATAACAAAGAGTGAAAAATTTAAGGGGGTCTGAATACTTTCCGTACCCACTGTATATGTAAGCTCAAAATAATAATAATAGGAATGCCAACAGATGCAATAGGTGCCTACGCACCTTCGGTGCTTGCCACTAATTATGGAAACTCAACTATGGAGACAGTTCAGATTCTGCTGCAAAGCTCTAAAAGACAGTCGTGCCATTATTTAGCTGAAGCTAGTTCAGATCAGTAAAAGTGTGAAGTTATTCGATCATCTATAGGCAGCTCTACAAAATACAGCAATGTTGTTATTCAGCTCGAGTCAGTTCAATGCTGACTCAATTCAGTTCAATAAGTGCCAGTGTTTCAGGACACGATTCAGCGGTAAAGCAGCTCTACAGAAAACAACAGTGCTAATTCAGTTCAAGTTTTTGTTCTCATCCGATGGTGTCAGTCAATGCAGTCATATCGATAAATTACTGAAAGTTAAGTGCATTTCAACAGTGGCACATCATGTGACAGAAATGGAGAAAAAAACCTTGTACCATATTTATATCCTAATGGACGCATATTAGTAAAATAATGTGTATATATTAGTATTCAAATGGTAAATTTTAGTATCTTTTGCAAGGGTACCACCCCATGTGACAGCTTTCTGAGTGTATAATGTGTTGATTTTTGCTTAAAATAAATGCACATAACATGTCTGACACAGAAGCACACAGAAGTGATGTTCTTGAGCAGTGTTTTGGCTGGAGTTGGTTTATGCTGAATGAGGTCATTATAAGCTGATTCGTAGGATTCATAGCTCAAGGTCAACACTGATCTAGTTTCATCTTCCACCACTGTCCATTAAAACAATATAAAACGCTTCACGACATGCATCTCTCGCGCAAATTGTAAACCAGCCAAACAACCCCTGACACATTTTCAATATTATTACATTAAACCGAGTTTGATTGATAATGTAATATTGGGCTAAGGCAAAACATCAATCATAGCAAGTATATTAATTATTTAATATTGCACTGTAATTCAGGAATCGATGCGAGCGTGCTCAGGGAGGAACGAGAGGGATGAAAATCTGTGCTCCCCGCAGACCTGCAGGAAATGGACAGATTAAAAAAATAGAAAGATCAAGCTAAAAAAATGAAAAGGTGAAGATGTACCAGTTCAATAAAAATGTATATTCATTTGGTGATAATGTCTTCCTGTGTCTGCACTCAGCAGTGCTGGGATTTGGTTTGAAGCCTCTAATTGAATTAGATGCTTTTTTGTTTTTTAGCACAGACGTGTGCCAAAGAGAGACAGATACAATTAGAAGAATGCAGTAATTTAGCCATAGACTGGGGAAGTCGCTAAATTACCACAAAAAAAAAAATAGAGAGATGGAGGGAGGGTGCAAATATAATAAGTGCTTGTGAAATTGAATAAGTGATTATAAAAAGAAAATGGAATTAGTGTGATGAGGGGAAAGGAAAGATAAGAGAGATGGTTTCTTTCGTGAGGAACGGTTTACCTCTAAGTATTCTTCATTAAAAGATTACAGCTCTCTGTCACCACCGTAACTTATTTTGAGCCAGTGCTCTAACCCCATACTGCCCCATTTGAGTTTTACATTCGGATATTTGTTAGCTTGCGCTGGTCTTTCCTTGTTGGGATGGAAATGGTCCCCCAGAAAAGCAATCATTTGGAAATGAGAGAATTTTAGTAGTGAATGGTTGCCGAGGATGCTGGAGGGTGATGGGTTTGTGGAGGGGAAAAGTGGTGAGTGGGGTTTCCTCATGGGCTTTTAGTGGTGTCCCTGATTACGGGGTTCATTTCTGAGCTGCCACAGGGTAGTTAACATCAGGTTTCCTAACCACACTTCTTTGTCAAACACAAACACACACACAGTTTGCCACAGTATCATCTTTGTATCTTTTTGTCATTACCTGGTTAAAATTCCGTAAGTTCCGTAGTCACCCTATTCTGTTTACTTTAGTTTAGATGCTTTTAGTTATTTTCTGGTCCATTCACTGTATTTGGATGTTTACAATCGAATTTTTATTTATTAAAACCAAACATACTTTGGCATAAATCATGAGTCGCTTTTCATTTCTCAAACAATCATATGGAGACGTGCATCATCTGAACTTTGAGAATGACATCACTGCATCATCAGTGACCTGACTTTGTTTGTGTCGTTAAGTGTTTGTGTACTGCGCAGGTTCAGGAGTTCATCCCTGGTAATTACTATGTGTTTGAAATACAACAACAGGAAAAACTAACAAAAACATTACAACAACTGGAGAGCTCCACACCGAGGCAGGCATACACGGCGCCATCTTGGATTCCCAAACATACAACATGCCAGAAACATATTCATCACTGTAATAATGATTCAATCCTACAATTTTACATATTTGCTTATTTAAATCCTTGCAATTTTAAATAACTGTGTTCTATTGTAATATATTTAAAAATTTAATTTTTCCGTGATTTCCTAAAATAAATAAATAAATAAAAAAATCCATATATGATTCTTCTTTTTCAAACATTTTGTCAGGTATTCAAACACATCAGACTCTGTATGAATACTGCAAAGTATTATCAAAGTTCCATACTTTGAACATGTGTATCAATGAATTAATGAGACACAGTCAATGGTTATTTAATGTAAACACACCCACACAGCATCTGTGTGCATCATTATTCCAATGAACTCCAGCTGTCTTTAGCTGGTGGCATTTCTGATTTCCTCTTTAACACTTTTCTCTTGTAATGTGTCATTGTTTTAAAGGGAGTAAACGCTCTTTTGAAATCTCTTGCCCTCATGGAACCCAGTGAGCATGTATGGATAAATACAGTAAATCAATTAAAAATACAGTGGTTATGAGAGGAGAGGAAGACGAATGAGTGGGAGGTCAGGGTGACGAGATGCTTGCTGTCTTTGCTTTATTTACAGTGGAGCAAATTTGTTCTTGTGTTGCAGGAAAACCGGGAACATCAAAGCTGGATTAGAACATCTGGTAAGTTCTGCTTCTTTCCCCCTTCAGTGTTTTCTCAATCTTTGATATCTGCATCCAGAATGAATGTTCAACAATTGCCTTTGAATAGCTTGAGCTGTCAGACAGACTCTGAGGTCTCTCTCTCTCTCACTCCCACATGATTGCCTGGGTTTTCATAATTGTCACTCTTTCGTTTGTCCCCTTCCGTTTTTTAGTTTTGCTTTTGTCTTTTTTACTGAAAGGTGTGGTGTTAAATAATTTCTTCCCCCTGTAAGGATGAAGTGTGTGTTTGTAAATGTTTTTTGAGTCAGTATTCACACACAGATTCACCAGTGCAGTGTGTGTTTTGATCTGTATCCTCAAGATCAACTGGTTCAGTTTCCAGTTACCTCTGAACAAGTCTGGAGAGATCACAGTGTCTTCCCTCTTCTACTGTCCTGCCTCCGTCTCTCTGGATGTAGGGCGCGCTGTTGGCCTTTAAAATGAGCCCTAGGGAGTGTAAAAATTAACGTCCCACATGTCCTGGGTTTTCTGCAGCCTTTCTAATCCGGGTCAAAGGCCTGACTGGAGTTAAGGCTGCTTTTTCCTCCTCTGGGGTGGAACCGATTTCCACTTTTCTTTTCTGCGTTTTTTTTTTTTTTCTCGGGATGAATTTGGAGAGAGGTCCCAGTGGGGTCCTGACTCTCGGAATGCCTACACTCACCTCCCTGAACTCCCACACCTGAATATTAAACACAGGCCGGCCCCTTTAGGGTCACTCGACACACCTGCCTTAATCCTTATCAATTATCAGCTTATTTCCTCAAATCAAATCTTTATCACATATTCCCCCCATGGGGGCTCGTTCCTCAAGATCCTCCTGCTAAGAAACCTTCACATTAGTGGTTATAACAAATCAGAAGTTGAGTAATCTCAACAAGTTGTGCAAACCATAATTCAGGACTTTGAGTTTCAATTTTTGGGTAAAAATTGTTGTCCACTTAACAGTTCACTGTCAAACTTAAAATTGTATGTTGACTTGCTACACTGAAAATTTCAGTTAGTTCAGTTGAATAATGTGAACCAGGGCCGTAACCACCTTAGACACTGAGGGGGACAAGTCCCCCCCTAATAATTAGAAATGGCTAAATTGTCCCCCAGTATTTGGAATTCTTGCACTGATCTGCTGCACTCCATTATGCAGCGCTCTGTTTATTGTTAGGATGAAACGCAGGTTTAAAAGTTTGATTTTCAGCCTGGTCTGCCTCAGTGGGCTAACAGCACTCATTAATGTCAAAATGATTGAGATGGCCAATCAAATCAAATTAGGTGGGGTTTACTGTTCACAGAAGCAGAGTGCGCATTCCAGCGTAAAGCAGCAGTTTTAATGTTATAAGAAAGCACGATAAGATGTAAGTAGCGAAACATTTAGTGTTTGACAACTGTTTTACGATAGAAATGTTAAACGACCAATAGTAGTATCCGGTAATGCAAGCTATACTCGACTTTTTGAGTGGGTGATGATGGTGGGGTGAGCCAAGGAAAAGCCCGGAGCAGGGGGAGCCAGATGGTGATCCAGGCCACAGCCAGGACAGCGATCCACAGCGGCGTTTGCTGGAGCGAGGAGCCGTGGTGATGTGGATTTCGAGCGAGGGTGGAGGAGTCAGGGCGATGGGCCAAGGAGGAGTGACGGGATCAGCGGCCGGAGGCGGAGCAAGGGAATCCACGTGCCGAGGAGGAGCTGGCTCACGGAAGGCCCGAGGTGGATCCACGCCACTGAGAGGAGACAAATGAGGAACAGAGTGGCTGATGGGAGACTGGGTAGATGGACAGGCAGATGTTAGCAAAGGAGGCGGGAGCTCCGGAGAACAGAGGCTGAGCGGAATCAGCGAGCACTCAGGAAATTCAGGAGATTTAGAAGATATAGAGTCTAATTTGGGTGGGATCAGGGAGGACAGGCAGTCAACCTCTCCAAAATCAAAACAGTCATTCATTAAAGGGGACATAACATGCACAGTTTCACCCAAACTCATGTTGATCTTGAGTACCTATAGAGTAGTATAGCATCGTTCATAGCTCCAAAGAGTCTTTAGTTTTATCATGTTTATTAACCCTTTAGGCGCCAGGGTTTTTTTGGAAAAATGCTGGATTTTGACATCAAGATTTCAAAAGCTTGTAGCTTGAAAGGGCTTAAATATAGAGATCTAATGTAAATTAGAAAAATGTTGGGCATGACTGAAAGTTTATGTGGGGTGTAAATATTCTCATCTAATTTGCATAGTATGACGTCATCAGGGGGCGGCCCTCCTGAATGTCATAATATTCAGGAAATAATAGATATTGAATTGATGTTTGAACCTATTAGTTTTTTTTTGTCTTTTTATCCTCATTCCAAATGATCAGAAAAGAGGAAACCAACAATAAAACAGGAGAAAGTACTAAATTATTACTATATTACTGTACTATATAGTAGTAAAACGCATGTGAACAGTAGACTACTTTTTGATCTGTTCATCAGTAATATTCAGGAAATAATAGATATTGAATGGTTGTTTGAACTTATTTGCATGTTTTTTTTTTTTTTTTTTTCTTTTTATCCTCATTCCAAATTATCAGAAAATAGGAAACCAACAATAAAACAGGAGAATGTACTAAATTATTACTATATTACTGTACTATATAGTAATAAAACGCATGTGAACAGTAGCCAACTTTTTGATCTGTTCATCAGTAATATTCAGGAAATAATAGATATTGCCCTGCCACCCCCATCCCCGTTGGGCAAAGGGTCGAAATCATCACTCGGTTGTGCTTCGTGAACACTCGCGCCTTGTATGGCTCACCATTCGCTGCAAGAGAGTTTCCGGAGAAGCTCTGTTTATTAACGCATACCGATCATCGTTTCCAAAATGCAAATATTCCTCTTCAGAGTCAGAATCGGTGAATAACATTTGCAGCACATCCTCACGGTACAACTTTTATTAGCCATTTGGCAATTTTTTCTTTCTTTCACAAATCTCACAGCTTACCCGCACGCTATGAACTGAACTGCTTCCACATCAATGACACGATAGCTCACTTGCTCTGCTATTTCCTCGAACACTTTGAATAGGAAGGTGACGTAATTTTGGTCTAGAATCGAAGTACTACATGTCTGCCATCTAGTGGTAGCGTCTCGACCAATCTGACACACAAATTTTAATTTGATTTAACAAATCAAATATTCATTAGATTAACAAACAATCACAGACCCCTCACCCAATAAACATACTGGATGCCAGGATGTCTGCAACGACACCAGGCGCTCTGGTTCCATGACAACTAATCATGATATCACTGGTTTTATTACCCCCCAGGAATGTGAGAAGGATAGTCCACTCTTTGTCCCAAGGAAAAGCAGGGTAGAAATGGATTGTGTTCTAGTTAATTCATAGAAAAAACGTTATTTGAATGAACACACATATTTCTTCAGGCCATTGTGTATATTATTGTCATTGTGTATTTTGTCTTTGATATTCTTAGACTATTGTAGTATGCTTGTGAGGGGACCCATTCCTGATCCTCCCGTTTCACTATATGTAATCTTACCTTGTTTATTATCTATGAATTTGCCTTCTTATGATCGAAAACAAGCGTGTATATTATATGGTGGAACATAGGCAATATATATTAGGGCCCTAAGAATCGTTAATAATTTCGATTTAAGACCATTTGCAAATTACCATGCTTAGAGAACAAAGGGTCGTAACCCTCCAGCAATGCCACCCTCCCGCTCGAAATTTGCCATTTTGGGCTCCATTGGGAGCAAGCCCATCTTAATGAGGAGAGCTTCTCCGCCTTCAGGCCCTGCTCCATGTGACCCGCCTCTGTCGGTGGTTCGGTCATAAGCTAAGATGATGTGAGAAACGCTTCAGGATACCAAATCATCTGTGCCAGGCCTTTTCTTCGGCCTAGTCCTTTCCATTCATCAAGTAGCACTGACTCAAACTGGTTCTTCTCATCGACCCTAATTCAGCAAAGATCTACGGGAAGCTTTAAAATTTGCATCAGGAATCTCTTTCAGACAGACGAGACGTGCAAGTATTCAAACTGGTCTTATTAATTGATACATTAGTATCAGTTACACCTTTTTACAAGGATTGTTTGAACTAAGAATCTGACGTTTCCCGGAAGGCTTGCTCTGTTGATATAAAATGCAAGTGTTTCCATAAAATCATTCTTTTATTATTTGCCTCTTTCTATTTTGAGTTAACTTTAACCCTTTTCCTATAATCCAACGGTATTGTTTGTGTGTGTGTGTGTATGTGTAATGTTGACCGGCTAATGTTTTTATGTAGTATGTTAGACTAGTTTAAATGTTTTATGTAGTTAATAAAACCTTACTTTTATCACACTTGACATGTTCATTGTTTACTCATAACCGGAGACAATAATCATGCAGATTTACGTTACAAAATTATAGAATTGTACAGTAAGAAAGTAATTCCCCTTAACCAGGAAATTAACGTTCTTAAAATTGACAAGACAGTTGACCCTGAGTGGTCAGCTAAATTTCTACAGCGGATCTAAAATATGAATAATAAATTATAACGTTTATGTGTATTATCATATTCCCCATGAGCTGTCTGCCATCTAGTGGTAGGGAATATAAATGAGATATTACACCATATTAGGAGCTACAGTCTATTTGATTAAGTATGACGTCTTGTCGCAATTTTGCGACTTTGGCGCTAAGAGGGTTAAAGAAAAATACAACTTTCCGATTCTCTCCGAAAACAGCAGAGCTCCTGGAGGCACGCCGATGGGTGGAGTTAAAGAGTGACGAGCACTTGAGCACCGATTGCCAACAAAACACAGACATTTGATGCAGTTTTACAGCAGTTCCGAGTCATGACCGGGATCTTTTATCGCTGGGACTGCTCCGTCTTTCAGTATCAAACGATGTGCAAAGCCAGCGCCGAACTGGGCCTTGTTTATAAAACTTTCGTCAACAAACACACTTGCAAAACTCCGTTGCTGCTCCGGAAAAACAAACTGCATCCACTGTTCACATAACGCTGGGTTCTTTGGTAAGCTGAACAAGGTTATCTTTCCCTTACAGCCAAAGACACACTTCTTTGGAGACATTCTTCTCGAGCGAGTGCCGTTCAGTGCAGCCAAATGAAACACGTTGATGGGCGCGCTCTTGCTCTCACTCTGGTCGATGTGTGTGCACGGGCACGCTCCCCCTTGTCCTGTGTATTAATGCCCATATAAGGAGTTCCACCCTTCATTACGTCACAAAGAGCCAAGCTTGAAAAAACCACTCCGAAACTTGTACGAAACCGGAAGGAGTATATTTGACACAGAAATACTTCTACATTCATATCGTTTTTGAAACTTTGGCCATGTTTAGCATGATTATCCAACTCTTTAACAGTGAAAATAACTCAACATGCATGAAATAGCATTAGACCCCTGCAGGGCTCCTTTCCATACCCTCGTACTCCACTTTGACTCTCCCGACAACGGATGGTGTTGCCAGCTCACACACCTGGTCAGACTTGTGAGGCTCGTGCTCAGGGACGATGTTTCGTTCAGTCGCTCCTTCATGAGCTGGCTCACACATCACGGCCGGCTTGGGCTCTCTGTCTGCGGGGGGTTCTGGCTGGGCTCTGGGTTGGGAGTGGGGCTGGTGTCTTCGTTGATCATTCCGACAGTGAGCGGCGATTTGCACCCACTCCACAAAGTCGATAAAGCTCCCTGAGGACCTTCCCTGGACAACTGCACTCTGGTGGCGGTGTGCAGGCCGGTGTGCAGGAAGGTACAAAGGCAGTTGTCCAGGTACAATGTTACATTTGAGAGGTTTAGTAACTCTTCCATATGTTCCTCAAGGGAGCAACAGTCTCACAGCAGGGATGTCCATAGTGACGGAAAAAGAAAAAAAAATCATGAAGTCCAAACAACACACACAAAAGGAAAAAGCAAAACTTTCGCCAGTAGTAATGTTTTTTGGAGTCTGGTCTTCTGTCAGAATTCGCTATATATAAACGCACAAATAGGAAGATGAAGGTTCAAAAAGTCTTTAATCTAACACACACAGGCAATTCAAACATAGGGTAATTTCAGCACAACACAGATGTAACATAGACGAGACCGGACAACTAGAACTGAAAACACAGGAGCTTAAACACAGGGCTAACGAGGTGAAACAGCTGAACATGATAGCAAATCAAATCAGTTACCATAGTGACACATACAGGCAGGGTAATAGTCCAAACTGAAGTGAAACCATGACAACACATACAAGTATGTTTAAAATAGTATTTGCAAATATTTCAAAATGATTGCTTGCCGACTAGAATTAGACCTTGGATTTCCTTCACTATTCATGGGCCTATTTCATTAAGCTTTATTATATTAGTTCAGTATCCTGTTAGTCATATCACAATTTCTAGAGAATGAACCATTTTTATTGATTTTGACTGTGTGTCGCAGGTTAATGTGCAATTAACTCGTCTTCATTAGGATAGAGAGATGGACAGATGTAGAGGGAACAGATGATGAAAGGGCAGATTGAGCAGGGCTGATGGAAGGAGAGATTTGACAGAGGAGAGAGTGAAAGGGGAGGAGAGTTTATGAGCGCATGCATTGATCTACAGCTGTATAAAAGCACAGTGAATTATTGAAAAGAAGATTACATGCATAACCCTCTGCAATCAATATGTCTGTTTGAAAAGAGTCTCTCTACATGACACACGAACAGACACTAGCAAAGGTCATTCTGCCCTCAGAGACTTCAACTTTTTTTTAGTTCTCTCAACAATAGGGTTAAATGACTATTTACAGGCCTGTGTACTCTCACAGACACAGTGTGAGCGCTTCACTCACATTTGCAACAAGAAATAGATAGGCATGAACTGCAAAATGTATTTAGTAGCATGTGTGCGAATAAAAAAAGTAAGGAGTCTAAAAAAATTCAGTAGTTAATATCTTAAATGCTGTGACATATGTCTTAATTGTTATGTTAAGAGGTCATACTGTATATTTGGGGATGGAAAAACAGGAATTGCAAACCTTGGGTTAAATATAATTTATGTAAGTGCTGCACATTTCAAAACTCAAAACACGGTGCTGTTGTGCATTCTAAAGGTTCGTTGTTTCAGAGCAGTTTGCAATCAATGAATATTGTGCATTTAGTGTTTATACAGTAATATGTTGTAGACTGTTGCAAAAGTGCATTTTTTATCTTCCACACGTTTTGAAACGAGCAGCCGGTGATAGTAAAGCATAGACATTTCAAAATAAGAGTCCCCAGGCTTCTTTATAATTAAAAGGCCTGTAGTCTGCCCCCCCCCCCGGTTATTATTGATATTTTGGTTACAGAATAAACTTTCTTTGGCATTTAATTGAAAGTAAACTCTTGTAGCTTCTAAATGAAGTTGAATAAATCTAATAATTTTGCTTGTAAATGTCTCATTTTATTAACAAATTATTTGATGCATTTTTATAGCACCCCTAAAGTTCCTTAATGCACTCCTAAATTTTAACTTATGGGAACATGTGATCCTTGGGAAAGACTCAGACAAAAGTTTCTCATGTACTACATTCCCATCAAATTATTATTATTCAATCAAAAGTACAAAGGCAGCGCTCTGATATACAGCATTAAAGTTACATGAAATATGACATATGAGACGTTATGAGACTTAGCCCTTGGCCAATACTATTTGCTCTGGAACAAATAATAGATTAATGAGACCAAAGACTGTTGTTAGATTTACACAAAACGAGTTATATCTCCTGTTTAACCACTATAGAGACATCAGAGCCAGCGGTGATTTCCAGAAGATCTGGCCGAGGTGAGGCTGCTCTCGGGTGAAAAGATTTCAATCAGCTCTTCTTTTTAACTTTTTATTCAATAAAGAATCCTGAAAAAAAGTATCACAGTTTCCAAAAAAATATTAAGCAGCAACAGTTTCCAGCTCTGATAATAATCAGCATATTATACTGATTTCTGAAAATCATGTGACACTGAAGACTGAAACAATGATGCTGAAAATACGGCTTTGATCACAGAAATAAATTTTAATGTATATTAAAATAGAAAAACTATTTTACATCATAATAATATTCCACAATATAATTTTTTCCTGCATTTCTGAATCAATAAATGCAGCCTTAATAGCAGAAGGAAACTCCTGTAAAAAACTAAAAAATCATCTGATCCCAACTTACTTAGTTGTGTGGTTAGTTGTGTGTGTGTATATACAGTATTTAATAATATATATATATATATCTATATATATACACGCGTAAAAATAAAGGTGCATCAAAAGGTTCTTCACAGCGATGCCATAGAAAACCATTTTTGGTTCCACAAAGAACCAATCAGTCAAAAGTTCTTTAAAGAACCACCTCTTTCTTACCTTTTTATAATCTGAAGACCTTCTTTCACCACAAAGAAGCTTTTGTGAAACAGAAAGGTTCTTCAGATGTTAAAGGTTTTTTATGAAACCATTTAGACAAAAAGGTTATTCTATGGCATCGGGAAGCACCTTTATTTTTAAAAGTGTATATATTATGATTTATTTATTTATATATTTGTATGTATGTACTACAAAGGGTGAAAATATAACTTATTTGTATCTGCTTAGAATACATATTTTCTAGTTTTGAAATTCAACAATATAAAGATGAAATGGCATTTCCACCTCTGAATATAATTTGAGATTTGATGAACTAGTGAGTTTGTTTTTGAGAAATTTTGAAATTAACGTTAACAGTTGTGTTGTGGGATTTTATTTGTGCATTAAATGCGCTAAAGTTGTTTTTTCAGTTAAAACATGCAGATACGTGAGTCTGCCCGTGTTCAGATCTATGTTTCCTGAAAATGTGAATATGTGAAAAATGTTCCTGAGAATTTATTGTAGACTTTATAAAAAGCAGGTAGATTGCATCGGCTCATCAGACACCAGGTGCTGCAATATTTTATTGAGATTTGTGCCGATGAGCAGTAAGTCTACACCCCCTGCATCTCTCCCCGAAATACATTCACGTTTACCCTGCAGACGTGAGCCATAAACAGCCCCGCGCTTACAAGCTTCAGATCTACCAGTGTTAAAAGATGGCAAACTTTACAAAGTCTAGACGGAGGCACATAACAATCTTAAAAGTAGTTACTTCTAATCTTACGTTCCCTATCATTAGCTCCAAAAATATCTAGTTACTGAAATCTAACTGTATTTCCACAACATATTCAAGAAAATTTGGATGATCTTAATTTTGCCGAATGACGAACACGGATCTGATTTCATTTAACTTTGTTTCTTTGTGGGACTTTTATGGTTATGCTTATTAGCTTTGTGTGGAAAAACTGAGATTGTTTATTTGTTTTCCTGTGTATTTTTTTGGTTTATTGCTTTACTGGTCTCTCTTGTGCAATGTTTCTTCATTATAGAGGCCTGAATGCACAGCTAAATAATCACAGTAAAAAAGTGACCACCCTCTATTACTGTAATAAGTTGAATTTGTGTACTGTGTTGGGTCATTCTGTCTTAATCTCATGTCCATCAGCTTTAAAAATGCAGAAATGATATGTAAAACTGATTTCCCCCATGAGTTTTATCTTTTGAGGACTTGTTTATATGTAATTAATTATTTACGGTTCATATTAGTACCAGCGATTGCGAGAAATGGCTCTGTTTTGGCTCCTTGGGTGCTTAATAATAGATTTATCCCATAACATCATCAAAAGCACCTGTCTTCCTCTAACAGAGCGAGGGAAGATCAGGTCTTTAGAAGTCAATGGAGCGTCCGGACACGGCCTGCAGCGCTCATCCGTGGCCCCCGTCTCACTCCCTCTCGCCGTGTTTGCCAGTGATTTGATTGTGGGATAAAGAGGTGATCTGACAACACCTCACCGAGTGTCAGCTAAATGAAAGCCGAGGAGCTGCGCGAGGATAATTTGCAAGCAGATTTACATGCTTATTACACTAATGATTTCATCAGATTGGAGGTGTCTGCGAGTCTGCCACGGGCCTCCGTCTCCCTGCATTTGTGAAATAAGCCACCCGGCTAAATGATGGAGTCGTCAGGCTGACCTTTAACCTGGCGCCTGCCCAGACATAATTGCACGCCATACTGATAGAGGGGACGGGCACGGCTTTCATATCCCACCGCTTTATCTCTCTCTCCGTTAAGATCCGTTCCTCTTTGCATAGATCTCACAACAGAACGAAAGCAACAAAGACATATTGCATCTCCATTTCTAAATGATGCTGTTAGATTTAGCGCGAGGTCCTGGCGTATATATATCACGCCGAGCTAACTGGTCCCTTACTGTATACGCATTATCTAAATGGTATCTCTGAATGTCAAGGGCATAAAGGAAATTAAATCGGAAAGTGCAGATAGAGCAAAGACGATTTTATCTCCTGGTGATTGCAGTTTTGATAGGTATTCCAGTGAATTTCATTTTCTCCGGATGGTGAGGAGATGAGTTAGACGCCACATTTGTTCATTTTTCTTCTACATGATTTATGTGAGTTGAGTGTGAGCCCAACGCCCAGCCCGCTCTGGCTTGAACACACACACACACACACACACCACCTTTATGTCAAAAAGTCTATTTTAAAAAAAACCATTGCCTTCTCATTTTGACCTACTGTCTGTCTGTTGTGTGTGTGTGTGTGGTGTCGTGTGTGGGGTGTGTGTGTGTGTGTGTGTGGTGTGTGTGTGTGTGTGTGTGTGTGTGTGTGTGTGTGTGTGTGTGTGTGTGTGTGTGTGTGTGTGTGTGTGTGTGTGCACGTGGGGGGAGAGAGGGTTTGTGTGAATTGCGCGGTTGAAGGCGAGGGCCGCCGCGGTTAAACCTCTGTCATCACTCACGCTTGTTTACATTCTAAATACGTAATGAAATCTTGTTGGCAATAATCAAGGAAATAAAAGTTTGGGAAAATTGTAAAAGTGGTGAAGTTTGAGAAATGAGCGTCAGGCGGCTCAATAACATTTTGGGGCAGGAAAGCTTATTATTATGCAGCGGCAGTGCCTACTGTAGACACAAAGATGAACAGCCTCTGCTTTCCTAAATGCTGTTAGCGCCGTCCTGAAGTATGGCACATTGTAAAAAAGGCTTCCGATTTCATATTGAGATTATATTTAAAAAAGATATCCATACACAACATTATATTTTATAGACGCCCGGCCCAGAACTCCTGATATGCAGTATTTGTTATAAATATATAAATAAACATATTGCACTGGAGCCCATCTCTACCCTGATCTTATAGACCTGGATATTAAAAACAGAATATTGCATTTTCTAGGGGGAGCCTGTAACGTAATGCTGCGGTCCTTATTTTGATTTTGATTTTTTTACATTTTTTTTTTTTTGTTTAAGGAATGGGCTAGAGGTTGGAAATAACAAATAAAAAATGACTATAAATGAGGATGAAGAAGTCAGATGAGACGAGATGAGCGATGAACTTAATCAAACTTAATCAAAAAAACTATATAGGCCGTATATATACACTATATACTGCTGTTCAGAAGTTTAGAATTGCATCGATGGTGAATTTATTTAATCAGAAATACAGTAAAAAACTGTAATATTGTAAATATTATTATAATGTAAAACAGCGGGGGTTTCTTTGGATTATAGGGACAAGGGCATTTATTCCTGTGATCAAAACTGCTTTCAGTGTCACAAGATCTTCAGAAATCATTCTAATTTGCTGATTTGCTGCTCAAGAAACAGTTCTGATTTATAAAATAGTTGTGCTACATCATAGTTTGTGGAAACCATCAATTTTTTCTCCAACATCTTTGTGGAATCAAAAGTTTTAAAACACTGTATTTATTTGAAATAGAATTTGTTGTAACAGTGTAGAAACCTTTACTGTCACTTTGATTATTTTAGTGCATCCTTGCAACTAAAGTGGATTTCTTTTCTTACAAGTATTTAAAGAAGAATAACCTTCATGGGCTTGTTTCCCGCTATGTCCTCCTTAAAGGGACATTGTCACCCAAAAAATAAAAAAAATCGTCATCATTTTCGTAATCTTGAAGTTGTTCCAAACTGTATGAGTTTTCTTTCTTCCTGCGAACACAACAGAAAATATTTGTTACCAAACCGTTTGATGTACCTGACTTCCATAGTATAAAAGAAAAAACAATACTATGGAAGTCAATGCTACCATCAACTGTCGTCACCATTGTGTATATATATATATATATATACTTACTTATTTATTTATTTTTTACTCAAGGATACAGAAGTGTAGTCTAAACATTGCTCTGTTGACTTTTTGAAAATGTATGCCAATGGGAACGCATGCATGTAATTGTTCTCTGGGTTCATGGAAAGCAGAAGTTCAGTTCAGCAAATTAACATTTCCCAACCACTGCTCTTCTAAAATCAAAAGGGAGTAAAAAATGTCATGCAAATTTTTTTTTATCTAAACTGCACTACTGTAGTTCTTCAAATCTGACTCTATAAGCAGAAGCGGATGGATGTGGGCTGTATAGGCGGAGGATGAGTGCAGCTGTAGACAGCAGGGAGCAGAGCGCTGAGCACTGATGTGGAGCTGCGGTGTGGTGATTGAGATCATTGGTTTGGCTCAGTGTTTTTGCGGGACGGCTGTGTGTGAGTGAATGAGAGATAGATGCTGCTCTCACCGGGACACTAAACCCCATCAAACCTGCACACCATTCAATCTGTCCAATTCCTTGTTTTGTGAGAGACGCGGAACATTTCTTCTTTGTTGACTACCATTTACACACACAGACACACACACACCTTACCCTTAGCTCAGAAATCAAGTGGAGATTTAAAGGCCATTTTTTAAAACATTCAATTCATCAAAGTGTCAGTTGAAACAGCATTTTCCACAAAAATATTGTGCAGCACAACTGTTTTCAGCATTGATAATAATCAGAAATGTTTCTTGAGCAGCAAAGCAGCATATTATACTGATTTCTGAAGATCATGTGACACTGAAGACTGGAATAATGATGCTGGAAATTCAGCTTTCACAATATTACTGTTTTCTACTGGGTTGTATATTTTGTTTGCACATTTATTGGACTAAAACGTTACTCACACAGGGTATAGCAACGTACCTCCTTTTTTTGTACATTTTTGGGACTTCTTTCCCACCTTGTTACACTTGTGGTGTTCCTGGTCACAAATGACGGGCCCACAAAAAACTGCTTATAAATCTCTCATTGCGCTATAATATCACCAAAACGTTGTTTTCTTTTCTTTTTTTTGGAGGCCTCAAATTGATCTGAGCGTATGCTTTTTCCCAAAAAGAAATACAAAACCTGTGCTAAAACTGAAAGAAAACAAGTTGACACCCGAACATTTTTCTTTTTCTTCACAAAATGAAAGTCTGGTCTGGTGTTGTTGCAGGAAAAAAAGCTTTGAAATGACAATAAAACGACTAAATGATACATTTTTGGATGAAGTATTGCTTTTGATTTTGGCTGGATTGTTGCCCTGAGCTCAGAGCTTCTCTAAGGGTTCATTTACACGACAGTGATTGTACTAAAAATGGAAAAGTTTTCCCTTTGCGCTTTTGAAAAGTTTTATGTACATACACCAATGTTGTCAAACGATCCCAGTTCTCATAGATGGGTGAAAACTACTAAAAACAGCATTATTCATGCCAGGCCAGTAGTTGGCGATGTCACTTTGTAAGGAAACACTATGCATCTATGCACTTACTCATTCTTCAAATATATACTCACATATGCTTATAGACTGAATACATAATACACATGCATGATGTCACACGCGTTTGTGTACTTTACATGGAGATGATAATAGTATTGCTCTCAAAAACGTGCACTTTGAAACCCGTTTGCATTTTATAAGCCCCCTAAACACCATTGTCATGTAAATGAACGGCCAAAACACATTTTGAGTTGAAAACGCTGTTGTGTAATCACCCCTTTAATGTTTTAACTATCAGTGAGGATGCTTTTTCAAGCAGCCCTGCAGCATGGTTCCACGTTTATCACTTTCTGTCTATGCAGTTTCTGTAACTATTTCTTACAGATCGGTCTTCATTAGGATTCAGAGCTTCCGCTTCCGTCGTTAACCGGTTAGTTATGACTGTGGGTTATGACTAGATCGGCTAGAGTTCTGAATCCAGTCGGGATGTGGGTGTCAAACAGTGTTTTGTAGCTTATTTGTATCATATCTGTGTCAAATTTTATCAGCTCTCTCTCTCTTATTGCTCAGCGTTTGCCAGAATGAGGCCTGTCTCATAATTTGACAAACTTATCTAATTATTAATCCGCCTCCCATTTGTCATCCTTTGAAACTAATTATATTTTTCTTCATATTGACGCTCGTTTTTTTTCTTTTGTGTGTTTTCCTTTTTTCTTTCTTGTCTAAACACTCGGTGGTGTAATATCTCCGGACACTTGCCTCAGGGTCACTTGAAACAAATGCAAATGCAATGGTAGAAATTTCATAATAAACTGTAACTAAGATGATTGCCCTGCCAGCTATTATCCTTCCAGTTAAGTCGTGCGATCCGTCTGTTCTTCCGCCTCGTTATTGCGGCACGACTGGATGTTATTGTAATGGGAGAGAGAAGAGAAGACGGCTTTGAATGGGAGGAGAGGGGGTTTATCTGAACATTCAATAATCCTTCCTTTATTTCTGTCTGCTTGATTGATGTCTGATACGCTTCTGATAACAATATAGAGGAGGAAAAAAAGAAAAAAGTAAGAGGAGCACGCTCAGAAAGACCAGAGCCCGTGTTTCTGTAAAAGTTATCGAAGGCGAGGTGTCAAAAACAAGCAGATTTCCGAGCGGAGCTTGATGTGTTTGTCATCTGAGACATGGCGGAGTGACAGTTTTGCATTAAAGCGGGTCATTATATTTCCCTGTCATCACCCCAAATGACATTTTTAGAAAGTGACACCTTTACAGTTTGATAAATCAAATTTCTGCTGAATAATGTGCGTTAGCGCAGTCAGCGACACCCACATTCTCCGAAGAGCTACGGTGAGCCTTGCAGGATCCACATTTAAATTTCATCCTATTAGCATTTAATTTCTCTGTAATCCTACACACCTTCATAACACCAACACACACCGGGCTCTCCTGCGTTCGAGAGCAATCTATAGCCCTTTATAACTTCCCTCCCTCATCATTCTTCTTTCTTGACAATTAAGAGGCTGGAATCTAATAGTGGAGATATTGGAATTATATTGTCCCCCCCCCCAGGCCCCCCCCCCCCCTCCCCCTTTTTTTTTCCAGGAGGAAAGCCACCGCGCTGGAAATTTCGACACGTTTAGCCCTCGTGTGCATGTTTACACGCGCGCACACACCCTCGCGATCATCTTTTGTACACGACTGAAGATGTGATTTCCTCCAGAATATTATTAGTTTTTAACCCTGCCACTGAAGCTGTGTTGTTAAATGTTTTTATGTAATGTAGTGCCGGGGCGAGCTTTGATTTTTTGTTTTTTTTGTTTGACCGATTCAAGATAGCGATTTATATTTTTTAACTAATCAGCTTAAAAATGTAACTACAGCATGATTCAAGTTACATTCTCTTTATGCAAACCTTGCAAAACTATCTGGCTAAAGGAAGTTGTGTTCCAAGTGCAGCACGCATAAAGCGATCAACATGGTGTAAATGTAAAACTAATTCACTTCACTGTTAAAAAACAAAGGTTCTTTATTTGCATCTATGATTCCACGAGAACCTTTACATTCATAGAAACTTTCCAATGCTTCAGACATTTTTTCTTTATAATTGCAAAACAGGTCTTAAAAGGATTAAATATTTTTAAAAATGGTTCTTTTAAGAACTGATCACTGAAAAGTTCTTTGAGGAGCCAAAAAGTGGTTCTTCTGTTGCATCGTTTCAAAACATATTTTTTAGACTTTGCATAAAAGATGCATGAAAGCAAATATTATACAAACGTGTCAGAAATCATTTAAATTAATTAAAAATTGCTAAATATGTCTTAGACAAAATGTAGACTTTCAGTTGTGGCCTAATGGTTAGAGAGTCGGACTTGTAACCTGAAGGTTGCAGATTCGAGTCGCACTACTGTGTGTGTGTGTGTGTGTGTGTGTGTGTGTGTGTGGTGTGTGTTCACTACTCCTGCTGTGTGTGTGTGCACACTTGGATGGGTTAAATGCATGCGCACAAATTCCGAGTATGAGACACTATACTTGGCTACACGTCACTTTCACTTTAGAGGTCAAAGCAATTTAAATTCAAAATGACTAAATATAATAGCAGCAGCTGGTAATTATTTACAGTAAATGTTTTTTTGTTTTTTTTTAATCAAAGAAAATAGCAGCAGCTTTCAGCCGGTCATCGTCATGCAAACATGAAATATCAAACATGCAGCTGTGGTTCTTTACAGGTTTTTCAGTCCGCTGCACTGCTTTTCCATAGTTTCTCTGTGTAAACGCGCTTGACGGACATGTTTGACCATTGCACTCGAGTCTTGCGTCTTTTGCAGCATCTCGCGCATGAAACAGCTTTCTAAAAAACGTGATGTTAAAAGTTAAAAGAAGTTCAGTTTGCGTCTCATAACCTTACGTCATGCGCTCAGATCATTATTTCCTCTTAACTGTTATCATTGGCATATTATCAGCACGTCTAATGATATTATTCGCTTTTATTCAAAACTACAATTATTCTCGAATTTAAAAAAAATCATGGCAAGACATTATTCAAATGAATTGCTGAAATCAGAAAAATGAGCCAGCCCTTATGTAGCATTTCTCTATTAAGGTTGGAGTCGTCTTCTATGATTTTATTTCCTCTTATTCCAGTGTTTAGACCGTTTTCTAATGTGCTTCTCTGTGTGCTTCACAGGCCAAAGATCGACTCCAGCTGGTGCTTCAGGCTGCAGGTACAGATGCATTCATTGCTTTTATCCTCCACTGTCTGCTCATCATTTGTTTGCGGTGGTCAGTCATTTTATGGATGTGTAGTATGGATCTGAGCACACTGCGATGGGTACTGTATCCCACAATGCAATGTGGTTGACCTGAAGTTTCATTTCTGGTGTGATGAATGAACCGGAAATGACATATTTTCAGCATCTGTTTCTAGACTATAGTTATTGACTGAATTGCTGTGATCAGAGACATGAGAACTAGACAATGATCGCCGGGTTAAACACAACCTGCTACAATTGGAAATGTTCTGCTTCATATACCAAATTTAGTAAAATAGTAGTCAGCATGCAGTACATACTGTACAGCACACAGTATGCCATTATATTCCAAATAGCTTGAACCCTAATAATATAATTGTCAACTACCTACCTACATACATAATCCATTTGTTTTGCACCAAAAGGACAAAGGCTTTAACTGGAAAATATTATATATTCAATGAATGCTCTAGTAGGAGCTTTTTGGATTTAGTTCAAAGTAGTAGCATTGTCAGTGCAGTAATGTGTAAGATTAATTAACACATTCATTCAGCTGTTTCGTTGTGTTTACAATTCTGGATTAAGAGCACCAACAGATAAATCCAAGCAAATCCTCAGTCTGTGATGGAGATATAAAAAACTTATCAAAAATCATTTAGAAATGGAAACTGAGAAGTTATTGAATTATGATCTATAAATGGTAGGACAATGCTGTTAATAAGAAGACCAGCACTGAATTGATGCAGGTTAGTGGGGAAATGTGATGCATTTGATTATTATTTGGGAACTTACATTTGGAAAGAAAATATATTGCAACATATCAGCATATTCAGAATTCAAGATTCAAGAGCAACCAAAAAAAATATTTAAAAAAAATTCTCCTTTTTTACTGACTGCTGTAAAAATTGGTAATAATCTGCACTCTAGGTTCACTGAACGTTGTTTCTGGAAGCGTACTTGTAGATGTCTATTTATCGGCTTTCCATTTAATTGTGTCGGTTTAATGTGATTGTAACGGGGCTGACAAGACGTGAGACGTGTGGATCCATCTGCAGGCTTTTATTAGAGAGACGTGGTAAACAGGCAGGGTCAAACAATGGCAAACAGGTATATGGCGGGCAAAACACAAGAATAGTCCCAGGGCTAGCGTAGGTCACCGATAAGCAGACAGAATCACATGGGCGAGACGAGAGGGAGAAATCCAAGAAAACAGGCAAAGATCAAAAACAGCAAAGGCAAGGCAAAACAAGGAAAACACGGAGACTCGGAAAGGGGTACAGGCTAAACAATACTCAGCAGAGAAATGTGGTTAGAGTGGGTGTTATATAGTGAGGGAGTGATATGAAACAGCTGGGTGCAATCAGTGTAGTGCAATTAGTGAACCAGCTGTGTGCAATCAGTGCTGTGAATGATGGGATATGTAGTCCGGGGTGATATGCAACAGTTTGTGTATTGTGAGAGTCAATGTAATGGAAAGGGGGACCTCTGGTGGTGAATAAACGGAAGTCCATGGACCGAATTCGTGACAGACCCCCCCCCAAGGAGCGGCTTCCAGACGCTCCAAACACCAAATAAAACTCTCCGGTGGTGGAGTGGAGGCGGAACAGGGGGAGGGACGGAGGGCCAGGTCCAAGGATAGGAGAGACCAGGGACTGAGGCAGAGCCGGCGGAGCTGAGGACCACCACAGCAGAGCAGACGGGACCGAAGATCCCCACGGCGGAGCAGAAGACCACCGGAGCCAGACAGTAGACCACCACGGCGGAGCTGAAGACCACCAGAGCCAGACAGTAGACACCACGGCGGAGCAGAGGACCACCAGAACCAGACAGTAGACCACCACGGCAGGGCAGAGGACCACCACGGCAGAGCAGAGGACCACCAGAACCAGACAGTAGACCACCACGGTGGGGCAGAGGACCACCACGGCGGAGCAGAGGGAACAGGAAACCCTCTTGGTGAACCACACTGATCAGGAGACCATGGTGGAGACTGTAACAATGAGAGAGCAGAGACAGACAACACAGACAGAACATTGGGGTTGATAGACAAGACTGAGCATTCAGGGGCAGCCTCCCTGGCTGGGTCGGGACAAGACAAAAGTTCACAAACGGCCTCCATAACTGTGACAGGACAGGATGAGGATTCGCCGACGGCCTCCATAGCCGTGACAGGAAAGAAAGTGAGTTCACCGACGACCTCCATAGCCGTGACAGGACGACCAAGAGTTCCCAGACGATCTCCTTGGCCGGAACAAGACAGACAGAGAGTTCATAGGCGGCCTCCTTGGCCGGAACAGAACAGACAGAGAGTTCATAGACGGCCTCCTTGGCCGGAACAGGACGAGCAGAGAGTTCATAGACGGCCTCCTTGGCCGGAACAGGACAGGCAGAGAGTTCATTGACGGCCTCCTTGGCCGGAACAGGACAGACAGAGAGTTCATAGATGGCCTTCTTGGCCGGAACAGGACGAGCTGGAAATTCACAGGTGGGTACTACTGACACCTCTGGAGGTTCTGCAGCGGATGCCGCCACCTCTGGAGGTTCTACAGTAGTGCCCTCAGGATACAGGGAGAGTTCGGCAAAGGTTTCTTTGACCCTGACATGACAGGTCGAATGTGCGTTTCTAGGCGCCACCACCACGCAAGGAGCTGAAGCGAGCACCGCCGCTTCGGAAGGTTCTGCAGCATGCGCCGCCACCTCTGGAGAAACTGCAGCGGGCGCCATCGCTTCGGGGAATACAGCAGCGAGCACCACCACCTCAGGTGAGACTGTAGCTTCAGCCACCGACTCGGCAGACCTGATAGTGGGTGCTGCCGCATCTGGGAGTTCTGTGGAGGTGTATGCAGCCCAAACACAACAAAAGGCGATCCCCATCAGGGGAATTAGTTCATGAACAGAAGGGTTAGAGTGAGTGGGTTTGGGGATACCAGCGGTGCATGCAGACACCATCGGTGCATCCCTCACACTGGATACCAGACTGGGATACCGAAGGACTGACCTTGAGAATCTGGGTGTGACAGACAGGACGTGACATGACTCTGGATGATCAGCTGTGATGCAACGTGATTCTGTATGAATAGCTGAGACGTGGCGTGGCTCTGGACGAACAGCTGAGACATGGCTAGACTCTAGAAGATCAGCTGTGACGTAACGTGGCTCTGGCAGCTCAGCTGTGACTTGACTCATGACGATCAGCTGTGACTTGACTCGTGATGATGAACTGTTACTTGACTTGTTTCAGGAAGATAAGCTGGACTTCACCTTCCGCATGACATCAACTGTGACTTGACTGGACTCAGAGATCCGCTGTGAGTGTACGAGGCCTATGGCAATCGCTGAGACTTTACGTTGATTCAGCAATGGAATCGTGACTGGACCAGGCTCATGGCTGATAAACTGTGACCTCGATTTGACTCATAACTATCAGTTGTGATTTGACTAGACTCATGAATGTCAGTTGTGACTAGACTTGACTCATGAAGATCTGTTGTGACTTGACTTGACTCATGATGATCAACTGTGACTAGACTTGAATCATGAAGATCAACTGTGACTAGACCAGACTCATGATGATCAACCGTGACTTGACTGAACTCAGGAAGATCAGCTGTGACCTGACTAGACTCATACGATCAGTGACTTGACTAGACTCATGATATCATCCGTGTCTACTAACCTTGACTCATTTAAGGAAACTGGACCACTGACCTGACTCAGGACGATCAGCTGTGACTTTGACTGAACTCAGGATAACACTGTAACTAGACTAGACTGACTCTGACGATCCGCTGTGACTTCACGGCGCTCAGATTGCAGCGTGACATAACGGGTGCCCGTTGTGTTCCGCCATTTTGTGATTCAGCCTCCACTTTGCCGCCATTTTTGTGCGCGTGGCTCTGGTACCGCCCGCCATTTCAGTTCACAGACCCTGTGTCGCGTTCTTCCTCCACGACACCTACAGTAAACAAAGAGCCAACAGACAAAGCATAAGCATCAGGTCCCTTAAACTACAGTTAAGTTCCTCTCCAGGTAACCAAGATTTCGTTGGGTTCATTGAGTCCAAAACGGAACAATCTTTAAACAAAACTTCATCATAAAGTGGTACTTGATATGACAACTAACAGAACTGGTGAACATACTCCTCAATAGAAAGGCCTCCTTGCCGAAGATGTAGTAGCTGGGTGACTGGGTCCCTACCTGGCCAGAGTCCACTGGAAAAGCCGCTGGATCCTTGTTCGGCTGAGTATTCTGTAATGGGGCTGACAAGACGTGAGACGTGTGTATCCACTGCCTGGTCCCCCTTTTATTAGAGATACGGGGTAAACAGGCAGGGTCAACAATGGCAAACTAGGTATATGGCTGCAAAACAAAGAATAGTCCCAGCTAGCGTCGTCACCGATAATCGAGACAGAATCACATGGGCGAGACGAGAGGGAGAAATCCAAGAAAACAGGCGAAGATCAAAACCGGAGAAAACAGGCAAGGCAAGGCAAAACTAGGAAAACACGGAGACTCGGAAAGGGTACAGGCTAAACAATACTCAGCGGAGAATGGTTGTTTGAGTGGGTGTTATATAGTGAGTGAGTGATGTGAAAAAGCTGTGTGCAATCAGTGCTTTGTGCAATCAGTGCAATGAATGATGGGTTATGTAGTCCGGGGTGCTATGCAACATTTTGTGTTGTGCGAGAGTCAATGTAATGGTAAGGGTGACCTCTGGTGGTGAATAAACGGAAGTCCATGGACCGAATTCGTGACAGTGATAAAGGTTGTACAATATTATTATTAGTTTGTTCAGGCCCTAAAAAGGTATTTAAAAACTGCAACAACATTGCACTGTTAAGATGTGATTCATACTGAAGAGCCTCTAAGAACTCAGTTATTCACATAATAGTGTCTACCAAAAAATGTCAATGAGAATATACGTGGGTTAAAGACTAAAAAGGGTTTAAGCATAAAAACAATAAGTGCAATACTGCTTTAAATCGTTGTTGTTTTTCCCCAAAAAATGTAAAAAGTTTTCTCTTTAATTTAATTGCAATTTAGTTTTTCCGAGCAAAAAAAAAAAATATCATACATTTTTCCCTGATTTACAGAAGACACCCACTAAAATGTTATTCAGTGTAACAATCTTGTCAGGCATATTTACCACAAAAATCAATTTATGACACATTAAAATACTAATTACTTTCACCCCAAATACTAATTAGTTGTAATTTTACATTTTTAAAATTTGCCACTATCCTAGGTTTTGCCCATTTTTCAGTAAGATTTTTGTACTCATTTAAAACACAATAATATTTAATATGCTCCCTTATTATTTTACATATTTTTTAATATGTACAGGTCAGAATAAGCCTGTTGTTTGAATTTTTACATAAATGTTGTGTTACACTGAATGACAATGTTACATTATTTCAACCAAATTTTAACATTTTATTCTCCAAAAAACTTATTTGAAACCTGTTATTAAAGAATCACAATTTGGTCCCTCTGTAAATTCTCTTTGCCACCTTGAAGAATTCTCAGTTACTTAAAGTGTAGACGGCCGGGAAGTAAGAAAACACACAGTCAAATGTATCCTCAATACTTCAATTTATTCATAGAAATACAGATATTATATAGGCATATGTCGAGGGGAGTTTCATCCTCTTAACCAATGAGGATATGAATAACATACACGTAGGATCTTTGGCAAAGAACATGTGTTTATATAAAATGGCCACATGTATAGAAAAACATGGACATATTAGGAATATACTTTTGCGAAGAATGCTGAACTGTCTTCAGAGTTTCATCACGAACCTCATTCCTAGCTATCATGTCCTTATTTGGGACATTTGAACCAAGAGAAGCTCATGTATACATTTAAGCATGCATACCTCGCATATAAGTAAGACATATTTAAACATAATATCAAGAGAGAGAGAGATGGATACAGAAGGGGGATTCAGAGAGAATGCGTTGTATATAGAAGACTGAGAGAGAGAGAGAAAAAAAGGAGGGGTGAGACATATCTGAAACATTCTCTTAACAAGACAGAGAGTGTTTTCTAACATTTGCCTGCTTTTGTTTAAAATAAACAATGATACATAAACACTCAGCTGTCAGGTCCCTAATCCTAAATATAATCAATCTTTGATACATTTCAACCCATGTCCTCTATTTTAACTTCTCCTGCATTCAAAAGACAATAATGACAGCATGTAATACTTTTCATCTGGCAATATTGATAAACTCGATCACACTTGCTCAATGTAATTTCACCCAACTTCTGTTCTCCTTCAATTTTTTCTACACAAAATAATGAGTCAGGGATTTAACTCATGATTGTCACTCTTACAAACACTTGGGTACAAACCATATTGTACCATTTGGTCTGCACATCCATTGTCCAGAAGTCTTCAAAGCAAGAACCAAGCCTGCAACACTAATAAAAAAAATGCATTCCCAATCTTGCGGTGGTAGGGCTTCAACAATTACCCGAGGACCGACCGCCTGTGGGGCA
>JADLZN010011110.1:0-19201 GCA_018155175.1 Sinocyclocheilus anophthalmus
TCGTTTTAAAATAATGTCAATCAATCACGTTTTATCCAGGTTTCCTATTCAAACAAGAGCACATTAGGTTAATGATTAGTGCTCTTATCATTACAAACAAGTGCTTTCGTAGAAAGGGATCTATAGTGTGATATCTAGGTGAAAGAGTCTATGTGTGCTGAGAATGAACTGATTTCTGTAACATGAGGCGGCTGGTAGACGGTCGGTTTAGCCAGTCTGTCTACTTTCTGACCTGAGCCCCAGTTAGTCGAGTACAAACTCTAAGACTATGTGCCAAATTTCTACAGAGAAAAGCGGCACCACCACTGGAGGGATGAAGACCATCTCTTTTCAACAGGTCAGGTCTGCCCCAAAAACTCGTCCAATTGTCTATGAAACCTGTGTTATTCTGCGGGCACCACTTAGACATCCAGCCATTGAGTGATGACAGTCTGCTATGTATCTCGTCACCACGGTAAGCAGGGAGAGGACCAGAGCATATTACAGTGTCTGACATCGTACTTGCAAGTTCACACACCTATTTAATGTTATTTTTAGTGATCTCCAACTGGCGAAGCTGAACATCATTAGAGCCGGCGTGAATAACAATCTTACTGAGATTATGTTTAGCATTAGCCAGCACTTTTAAATTTGCCAAGATGTCAGGCGCTCTGGCTCCCGGTAAACATTGGACTATGGTGGCTGGTGTCTCTATTTTCACGTTCCGTACAATAGAATCGCCAATAACTAGAGCACTTTGATCAGGTTTCTCAGTGGGTGCGTCACTGAGTGGGGAGAACCTGTTTGATTTTTTGATGTGCATAAAAAAGCTCTCTTTATGAATTGTGAGCATGTTTGTGAAATTTAGCTAGCAGGAAACACTAATTATTTAAGTTATATTATATTTTGTTATATTCTCTTTTGAGTAGTCAAACAATCCAAAGAAAACATCTTTAAAACTGCTGCTGTAATGTTGCTGGTTTTACATAATCATAATTGTGTAATTATTGTCGGATAAATGTGCATAAAAAAGCTCTCTTTATGAATTATGAGCATGTTGGCTAACATAGATATAAATAAAGACATGAAACTGTGGTCAAAAGTCTATCATAAATGTGAAAATGTTGGGCTGGGGGTGTTGTTGTCAGGGATACTCCAGCTTGTCAGGCCCAGTCACCTCACACACCCGATCACAATTACCGGACTACTCATCAGCCGCACCTGTCACCAGCTCATCAACACTAGTTTAAAAACTCACTGCAGTTGCACTTTGTCTGGTCTTGAACTCACTACGCTACTCCTTACCTGACTCACTCACCTTTACTCGATACTGTCATCTGCCAGTCTTCGTCCAAGTCATCATCTGTCGGATTTGGAAAAGATAAAGAAGAAGCAGTCAATATGTGAGCTATATCCCTTCAGTTTCTGGAACTCTCTATTCAATAACCTGTTTGCTCTGCATCTCTCCCTTCAAAACCTCACCTTAATAAAGAACCATACTTACCAGTCTGCAGGACTACCAGGATCAGGCAACTCAGGAGGCCATGGTGGATAAGGGGACTCAGAAGGCCATGGCGGATCTGGCAGTTCGGGGCACCATGGCAGATCTGGCAGACTCGGAGACCATGGCGGAGCAGGCAGACTAGGAGGCCATGGCGGCGTAGGGAACTCAGGAGGCCATGGCGGAGCAGCCCCGGAGCAGCCTCGGCCTCTATGGCTGGAGCCCTAATACCCCCACCCCCCAAAAAAATACTTGGGGACGCTTACGGGCTCCGAGGCCCTCCGTGGGCCATGACTGGGGACCTCCCTGAGCTTAACTGGGGATCCGGAGCCCTCCCTGGGCTTAACTGGGGTTCTGGAGCCCTCCCCGGGCTGAACTGAGGATCAGGAGCCCTCCCTGGGCTAAGGGGACGGAGCCATCACTGGGCTCGACGGGGAGATAAGGGGCCCTTCACTGGGCTCGACGGGGATACTGGGAAGTGCTTACGGAGGAGCTGGCATGGGGCGCTCGGAGAGGCCTGGAACCGATATGGTGCGGATGTACATCAGATATGGCTGGCGGCTTGACTCGGGATCGCGGCGGCTGGAGAGAGCCGGGGTGGCGTGCTTGACTTCGGAGCGGCCGGCGGGCTGGAGAGAGTGGCTGCCGGTGAGCTTGAGAATGATGCGACTGGTGGGCTGGTTCTGGCTCGGGGCCCGACGCTCTCCAGACACCGGAGGATCCCATCCCTCCAGATTAGTCCAGTGGTATCTGGGGCTTGTGGTGGTTTTTTTTTTTGGGGCGAGGTCCACGGGCAATGGTAGTTGGAGTCATCTCCAGGGCAGCTGAGCCGCGGCGAGCCTGACGAAATCCCAGGAATCATCAAACAGGCAGATCCAGGCGAGCTATGGCGGGCATCGACCCGTGCGGCAAACTTCCATGCCGCGTGAGAGAAACAGACAGACACAAAAAGACTTTTGAAAAAAAATGAAAACAAACATGGGGAAAGGGGCGACGCTATATCTTGTCCTTTTCCCCCACCGCTGTATTTTATCTATCTTCTGTGATCGGCTCCTGCTATTCTGTTCATGACTAACCTACTGTGGCGGAGCACGAAGGAGCGCCGGAGACGAAGGAGGATTACCATGAAACCGACCTTTATTTATCAAATAAAGCGCACACACAGGACAGCGACTCACAAGTATGACGGGGGTTGAAGTCAATACATGACAAGACAGACGTCAACTTAAATACACAGGGGAAAACGCGGGATGATAACTAGACACACCTGCGTAACACATGGAAACCAGTTAGGACAAGGAAACAGGATGGATCAAAATATGGGCGATAAAATACTGCGCGACACGGGGAGCACATGGGGAACAAAACACAACACAAGCCTGACAGAAACATTTTTGTAACCTTTAAATACAATTGTATAAAAATGTAGAATGTTAAAAATAAATGTTTAAATAACATTATATTTTGGGTGAAAATAAAGTCAACAGAACAGTGTAAGAAACATTTCTGTGAAATTAAAAAAAAAATCTAATCATGACAAGAAAACTGGATATTTTAACATCTTAAAAACATTTCAAAATAACGTTCTGACAATGTTTTTATAACCTAAATTTGATACCTAGGTTGCTGTAAAAATATGGGGGGAAAAAAGCGTTTTATAATGTAATATTTATATTTTTGTGCACCTTATACATACTGGAACATTCTCATAGCCCTGCAGGAGAACACTGGACTGGATTGAAATAATATTGTTTCAGTATACAATTCAGCTCTTTCTGTCTGATTAACATCTACTAAAGAAATAATCAACAGATCATAATCAGAGCAAGAAATATGAGTGAATTTATCTCCTCTATCCATACGGAAAGCAGGGGAAAAACAGCTGGAGCGACTGTCAGTTTGCATCTGCTGATGGGTTTTAGTGACTCCAGCTGCTCGCCGTTTTGAAAACCAGAGCTGTTCATTAAACACCCTCTCACCAGGTGCTAGTTAGCGGCGGTCTGTTCGGGCCTCCGAATCGAAGCCGTCACACCTGCATGTTTACCCCACCCCGCGTTTATCCGCCCTCCAACCACCTCATCCCAGTCGTGACCTCGTCTGACCCCGCGCTCCCCCGTCTGCCGGAGCCACTTACTCCTCTGGGCTCCTGCCAAAGCGGCTGCTTTTCCATTAAAAGGCTGTTTCCCATCACCCCTTCCCCTCGTGTTCCCGACAGAGACCCACAGAGAGCTGAAGCGCCTGGAGTCCTCATGCCGTCCTGATTTCCTCCTCCTCTGCGACTCGGTGCACGTATGAATCAACCTCTGATTCATTAAAACTCTGATGAGTGAATAACCTGATCCTGCGGTGAACGTCAACAATAAACAACTGCTGCACTATTGATTAGTCCTCTCAGCTAACAAAAATGTTCTAAAGCGTTTTGCAAACGCTCCCATTCTATCTCACAATTATGACTTTTTTCTTGCAATTAAAAAAAAAACTGGTTCAGAATTGTGAGATATTAACTCAGAATTGAGAGAAAAAATAAGTCAGAATTCTGTGTTTATATCTCGCAATTTTGCCTTTTTTTGTTTTTTTTTAGATATAAACAGAATTGTGAGAAAAAAGGTAGAATTGTGAGATTAAAGATTCGCAATCACCTTTTTAATTTGTTTTATTCTGAGGCAGAAACAAAACGTAAGAATTATAAAACAAATTTGTTTATGAAAATTTGCTAATGTATGAAAGCTGCAACTTTTAAATTTCACAATTCTAACTTCTTTTCTCTCAATTCTAAGTTTATATCTCACAATTCCAACTTTTTCACAAAAACAAATCTCAGAATTGAGATAGAAATCGGACTTTCTTTTCACAATTATAAGTTTACATCTCACAATTACGTTTTTTTTTCTGCCACAGAATTAAAAATAATTGTGACTTTTTATCTTGCAATAAAGAAATTATTCTGACCAAAAAAAAAAAGGAATTGTGAAATATAACTCCGAATTGTGAGATTAAAGAGTCACAATTACCTTTTTTTATTATTTTATTCTGAGGCAGAAACAAAATGTAAGAATTGTGAAAAAATAAACTCAGCATTGCGAAATACACACTTTGAATTCTGGATTTTCACAATACCGAGTTTACAGTTCACAATTCTTACTTTTTTCTCACAATTCTGTCTTTGTTTCTGCCACAGATAAACTTTTTAAAAAGTAATTGCAACTTTTTAACTCTATGACTTTTTTCCTTGCAATTCAAAATCAGAATTGTGAGATATAAACTCAGAATTGAGAGAAAAAAAGTCAGAATTCTGTGTTTATATCTCACAATTTTGACTTTTTTTTTTGTATCCAGAAATTACCAGAGTCCAAATTCTGATATTAAAAGTCGACAATTACAATACTTTTTTTTTTTTTTTTAAATCTTTTTTTATTTCACGGCGGAAACAGTAAATGTGACTACACTAGTTTCTAGTTTTCGTGGTTTTTTCAGATCAAATTTAAATAACTGAAGAGAACTTTATTTCTGAACGTTCTCACGTTCCAGTTTTTAAATGTTTTAGAATTTTAGAATAGTTTTTTTTCTTGGTTATGCGAGCGTTAACAGAACATTCCATTTTATCATTTTGGAAACATTACGGGAACGTTACTTTTGAATTTTCCATGAACATTCTGTAACAAGTAGTAAAATTTCAAAAATGTTACATGAAAAATGTTCAACTAAAACGTTTCAGGAAAAAAAAACATTTTAAATACTTTGACGAACGTTCTAGTAAGGACAGGTTTGTTCATAACGTGGAGAGAAACACCCTTGCCCACAGACATTCTGAGAAGTATAAAAAAGAAGCTGTTGTACCTGTTGAAACTACTGCTTTGATAATTAAGAAATGTATAAGCTGGACAATCTAAAAAATACAAAAAGATCCAGTTGTATTAAAAATATGTATCTCAACATAAATAATCAATTCTCCCTACCAAATCACATACAAGATGAGTTACATTTCAAAGTTTAATACTTAAGGATCACATTCTGTTTATAGCAAATGTTTGCAGGTGAAATCTAGTCATTTAAATAGAAATCATGTGAATTTGCCTTGTTGACCAACAGAAAGCTGTAACTTTAATGAGAGCTTTGATTCATACATCGTTACACTATTAACAACAGACTATCAACCTTTTTTGGCAGCGAAATTTTGCTGAAAATTTGCTCATGTATGGAAGCTGCAACTTTTTAATTTCACAATTCTAACTTCTTTTCTCTCAATTCTAAGTTTTTTAACGTTTTTTTTTCTTTCTCAGAATTGAGATACAATTCAGAATTCTGACTTTTTCACAATTCTGAGTTTACATCTCACAATTCAGTTTTTTTCCCCTGCTACAGAATAAAAAATAATTGTGACTTTTTGTCTTGCAGTAAGAAATATTTGTGGCAAAAAAAAAAAAACAGAATTGTGAGATTTTGAAAAAAAAACCTCCGCAATAACCTCTTTTTACTTCAGTGGCAGAAAAAAAACCCAAAAACAGAATTTTGAGATATAAACTCGGAATTGCGAGAAAAAGTTAGAATTGTGAGATTAAACAGTCACAATTACCTTTTTTTTTTTTTACTTATTCCAGGCAGCAAACAAAATCTAAATTCTGAATTGCGAAAAGATTAACTCAGAGGATTGCGAAATACAAAATTTGAATTCTGGTATTTTCACAATAACCGAGTTTACATTTCGCCCAATTCTCACTTTTTGATACTCAAATTCTGAGTTTAAAGCTCACATTCTAGTTTTTTTTCTGCCACAGAAAAATTTAATTTTAAAATGTATTGAACTTTCTATCTCCAAATTTATGACCTTATTTGGGGGTATCTTCGAAAAAAGAATTGCCACTGCCCACAAAAAAGAGGCTTATCTTACTTGGTATTTTTAGTCTTGATTCTAGTCAAAATATCAAAAATTATGTAATCAAGATCCTTTTAATAGATAAACCAAACTGACTTAAGAATATTTAAGATGCTAAATTAATGCATTTTGCTTAAAAAAAGAAGTATTTTTACTTACCCCAACTGGGCCTACAGATAATTTACGCTGTTTTAAAGCAAAAATGCACTTAATTGTTTTTTCCCCTGGAAACATAGCGAAAGATCTGAGTCATTTGGCTTTATCTAGAAAAGGTATACTTGATAATAGATATTTGACTAGAAACAAGACCAAAAATAGCTAGTAGATAAGTCATTTTTTGCATGTGTATGGTAGAGTATAGATTTTAGAAATGAGACATGAAAAAAAGATAAAAAGTCAGAGTTCAGTGTGAATATCTCGCAATTTTACTTCCCCCCCCCCAGATAATCACAAAAAAGACAAGTCCCAAATCGAGATAAAAAGTCACAATGACTTTAAAAAAAAATAAAATTTTGTTTCACGGCGGAAACAGTAAATGTGACTGCACATCTAGTTTCCGTGGTTTGTTCAGATCAAATCAAATAACAGATACCTGACCTTGCAAACATCAGTGAAGAGAACAAGAAAGCTGAGGATAAAAACAGACAGATGTCAGAGTCAAAGATAGAAACACATGTGGCATATCACCATGGAAACATTGTGAACCAGTGTCTCTTTCCATCGTTTTTGGTTCACGTCATTATCTTGAAAGCATTTTCTTGGCAGCGCTTGTGACGAGCAGCTCTAGAGACAAAACATTCATCACGATAATTCCCCCAAAACTGCAAAAGAGAAATCACTGCCATAGCAGCAGGGAAGGCCTGAGGAAAGCCTTTGACGACACGATTTTATCAATCAGATAGATTTCATTACATTTTGCGATTAGAATTTCGTGCATTAGATATAAACTCATCAGTCCAGCACTAATCTAACAAAATAAAACATATTGCTACTTAAGAACATCCCAGTCATAAAAACGATGTAAACTGAAATAAAAAATGCACACTGTTCATATAATTGTATTTCAGACTAAATTAGCTGCGTTTATGGGCTTTCGAGTACAAAACACGACTCTCTATCAGTTCTAGAGTGATTTTCAGAGTTAACAAAAAATACAGTTGAAAATTAAAGAACGCAGACCATAATGCAATGTTCATGAAATATGTGAAATATTTAACTTCTATCCATTATATAAATAACAAACATTTTATTTATACATCAAGCAATGCTTCCATAATGTTTGCAAAATGGAACATGGAATGTTGCCTTAATGATTTATATAACATTTGCACAACCGAGAAAAAATATTTTCAGAATATAAAAAAAAACCCTGAATGTTTTGATAATTCGGACAAGATTCAGAATGAACATTTTCATAACTTAACATTTGCAAAACATTATTAGAATACGTCTTTGTTAGCTGGGAATTCAGCACAGATAACAATTGAATCCATTCAGTTATTTTACTGACAAATGTTTTAAGACGTTAAAACGAACCCATAGAATCTTTCTTGTATTTTACAGAATTTATTCAAAAACTAAAAGCTCTCATATTTCTCATTTTGTGTTTTCATTAAGGTTCATTAACGAAAACATGCATTTATATGAAACATCATACAATCATGTCACAATAGTGGAATTTGGCACAAATAACAATCTGACCTGTTAATTCATTTCACCGATGACTAATTTTACACGTTAAAGCAGAATTCTGTCAGAAACTAAAAACTCATATTTCTCATTTTGGGTATTCATAATTGTTCATTAATAAAAACAAACGTAATCACTTGCATTCATATGAAAAATCCATGTTATAATAGTGAAATATGGTACGAATAACAATCTGACGCATTCATTTATATTTTTTTGCAGCTGTTTGAACACGACAAAACAAATGCATGAAATCTTCCTTAGAATTGCACAGAATTCTGTCACAAAAGTGAAAGCACTCATATTTTTTTATTTTGAGAATCATTACTTGCAGTTGCATTTATGGAAAAAATAAATAAATAAATAAAAATACAAATTCATGTTGCAATAGCGAAATTTGGCACAAATAACAATTTTGACCCATTAATTTATCTTCTTCAAATAGCGGCAAAAATATTGGTCAGTAAAACGAAGCGGAATTCTGAAAAAAAAAAAAATTTTTAAACTAGAGTATATAATCTTCCTTATCTTACAAAGAATTCTGTCAAAAATGAAAGCTCTCATATTTTTTTTTTATTTGAGGATAATCCCTTGCAGATGCATTTATGCAACAAAAAAAATCCATGTTGCAATAGTGAAATTTGGCACAATTTTGACCCATTGATTTGTTTAGTAAAATAATAAAGCAGAAGTTGAATAATCAAAGATTAAAGCTCTCATATTTATTTTGAGTTTTCATTATTGTTCATTAAAGGTGACATATTATGCCTCTTTTTACAATATGTAATATAAGTCTCAGGTGTCCCCAGAATGTGTCTGTGAAGTTTCAGCTCAAAATACTCCACAGATCACTTATTATATCATTTTTGAAAATGCCTATTTTATGAGTGGAAGCAGAAACACGCTGTTTTCGTGCCTGTGTCTTTAAATGTAAATGAGCTTCTGCTCCCCGCCCCCTTTTCCAGAATAGAGCTGCTTACAGCTCGGACCTGCTGAAAACATCAGTTTTGGTTCTGATTATCACGTTTATCGTGCTGAAATCATGCGTTTTAAACCATATGTTTAAACTTCTGATATACGGTTTTCTTAGCGCACACATCAGAAGCACACGCACAGAAAGCCGCTGTCACAGCATGCGAGTACTAAACCAAGTTCTCATTCACACAAGTTTACGTAAAAAACACACACAAGTTACAAAAACAGTGGGTTATGTCTGTGAAGGTAAACAGCTGGAAAATAAATTGCATGTTTATATTATATCTGTGTGGCAACAGTGTAATATACAGTAAATAAATCAATAAATCCTCTGCTCTGTCGTCTCTGAGGCTGGGACTCTAAACAGTGTTCAGTGCTCGTCTCTGCAGCCAAACACAGAACAGTTAGCATGCTTCGCTCAAACTATCATCATAACATTAGAGCTCCTACACCGTTGTCGCTTGCGAAATCAAAAAGACGGCGCCATGGGTGTAAACTTACAGATTAAAGGGCCGGTAATATTATAATGAGATCCCTTTGCAACGTCACCAAGCGAGCGAAATCAGACCCGCTGGTTTTCTCAGACGCTTGCAGAAAAAGGCGTCCCAAAACAAAGTTACTGGGTTAATCTTTTTCACGTTTCCTTGGTTGGTAGATGCACCGGGGACCTGATTATAGCACTTAACACCTGGAAAAGTCAGACTTTCATGATATGTCACCTTTAATATAAAATCATGTAATCACTTTCATTTGCATTTATGGAAAATAATACATGCAATAGTGAAATTTGGCACGAATAACAATCTGATTTTTTTTTTGACAAATACTTTTGCAGCTGTTGAATCACCTTTAGATTACACAGAATTCTTTAAATAAATAAATAAAGTTTTCATATTTTTCATTTTGAGAATAATCACTTTCAGTTGCATTTATACCAAAGAATACATGTCCCATTCGTGAAATTTGGTATAAATAACAATGTGATATATTTTTTTATCTTGTTCAAACGGCTGCAAAAATATTAGTCAAATAAAGCAGAATCCTGTCAGAAATTAAAAGCTCTTATATTTCTCATTTTGAATCGTTGTTTATTAATGAAATCAATCACTTTCAGTTGAATTTATAGCAAATAACCCATGTTGCAATAGTGAAACCATTTTGACCCATTCAATTCTTTAGTAAAATAATAAAGCAGAATTGTGTCAAAAACTAAAAGCTCTCCTATTTCTCATTTTGAGTTTTCACTATTGGTCATTTATGAAAACACATGTAATCATTTTCAGTTGCATTATGAAACAATCCATGTTGCAATAGTGAAATTTGATGCATTCATTATTTTATTTTTTTGACATATTTTTGCAGCTGTTTGGGCAGCCGATGATAATTAATGCACACGTCTGATGGTCACTGTCTGGAAGTCGACTAACAAAATCAGCAGCAATTTACAGAGAAGTCACTCGAGCGAGGAAAGAGGAAGGAGGCTGGATGCGTTCCTCTGTTAATGGAACACTCCACTATTTTTGAAAATAGGCTATTTTTCCAGCTCCCCTGGAGTTAAACGGTTGAGTTTCACCGTTTTCAAATCCATTCAGACGATCTCCGGGTCTGGCGGTATCACTTTTAGCTTAGCTTAGCATAGATAATCGAATCTGATTAGACCATTAGCATCTCACTCAAAAATGTATATTATGTATATAATGTACAAATGTGTCAGGGTTCCGGGTAGAGGGATGAGGCAAGGACTCAGTACAGCGAAGCAATGGGCTTTTATAAAAAAACACAAAACAAACAGGGAAACTACCCCCTGGGGGAAAAACAGGCTGGCAAAGGCAAGGCAAGGCAAGGCAAGGCAGGATCTGGACACATCCAGGGATAGACGATGAAGACGAACTGACCCACGACTGCAAACACAAGGAGCATAAATGGAGAACAAATGAGGAGGGTAACGAGGGAGCACATGTGGGGCAAAATTAAAACTGTAATAACACTGCGGTATATCAAGATGGGAGGCGGGGCTATTACTGGCAATTGACATGAGCACATGGCACACCAAATCAAAGACAAAAAGCCATGTGCTCACACAAAACAAAATTACAAGCACATGGCCAGCAAAACAATCTCAAGCCATGTGCTTGAACAAAACTAGACATGAACACGCAGCTAATGAGAAACTCATAAGCCGCGTGTTCACACATGACAGCAAGAAAAGCACGCGGCTGAACAAACCGCGTGCTTCACAAAACACGTGGACAGAAGAGCGCACGGCCGAGCGAGCTCGAGACCGCACGCTCCCACAACAGACAGAACATGGAGAGCGAGTGTCCGGACCCCGACACGAAACCGAAGCTCAAGACATGAGTGCCGGGATCTGAACACCACGCTCCACCATGAAACAGTACACGCAGACGAGAGAGCACGGCTCGAGCACACTCGAAGCCGCAAGCTCACATGAAAACAATGACATGACGCGAGTGTCAGGGCTCTGTCACAAAACTATTAATTACACTAGACCGAAGTGACAGAACCCTCCACCTGGCGTCCCTAACGAGGCACAACAAAAACAAGACAGGAACATGACAGAACAAACTTGACAACACAAGACCGCTACATAACAGGAAACACAAGACAGGAAAACTCTAAACACTGGGAAAAAGAGGGGAGGGAGGGAGGGAGGGGAACCAAGCCAGAGCCAGCAGTACAACCCAGAAAGTCATAACAGGAACCAGGGAGGGGCGGGAGGGTTGAGCCATGGAGGCTCAGGCAGCCCAGGAATCTCGGGGAGCCAGGGCGGGACCGGGGGAACCGACCAGGGAGGCTCCGGCCTAACAAGAACCCCAGTAGGCCACCAGGGCGGAGACGGAGGGAGCTTGGCAGGCAGGAAGGGTGGAGCCCGCATCAAGGAGGGAGCCGGCATCAGGGCAAGGTGCTTGGGCGGGGCCGGCATCAGGGCAAGGAGCCTGGAGCGGGGCACAAGGAGATTTAGGGCTGGGCGGGTCCCACCCACCCCCCCCCCCCCCCCCCCCCACAGCGGGAAAGGAGCAGGGCGGGGCCGCACAGGGCAAGGAAGCATGGGCGGGGAAGGAGGCTTGGCGGGGCTGGCAGGCCGCAGGAGCTTGCGGCGAGGGCCGGCAGGGCCAAGGAGCTTGGCGGGGCCGGCAGGAGCAAGGAGCTTGGGCGGGCAAGGAGCTCGGGCGAGGGCCGGCACAGGGCAAGAGAGCCGGGGCAGGGCCGGCAGGCAAGGAGCCCGGAGCGAGGGGGCCGGAGGGCAAGGAGCCTGGAGAGGGTCTGGCACGGACTCCAGGCAGACAACAGTGGGCTCCGGATGGCCTAAAGGCCATGTGGCCCGATGGAGGAAGCCCTTCTCATCCTCCTAGTCTACCGAGGAACGGGACACTGCCATTCATCGGCCACCTATTGGGCGCAGCCACTCATGGCCGGCACTGGGGGGGGGGGGAACCGCTCAGCCCTAAGGCCAGCCTGGGGGGCTGCCAAGCTTCTTCGGCCGCTTCCGGGGCTGCTGCAGCCTCATCAGCCACCCTCGGGGGCATTGCGGCCTCCTCGGCCGCCACACAGGGAGCTGCAGCCTCATCAGCCACCTCTAGGGGCACAGGACAAATGACTCTCTCCAAGATTGCCTTAGTCGGAGGTGTTACAATGGTGAGGCGTACCCATTCCTCCTCCTCCATCTCCGAGAGCGGGGCACTGCCACTTCGTCCGCCACCTCTGCAGTCATGGGACCGGATGAGGTGGACCCGTTCCTCCTCCGTTGGCAGGACATAGGAGGAATGGGTACTAGGGGGTTTGTGAGGAGAATGGGAGGAGAGCCAAGAGGAGGAAGGCCACCCTCCTCTCCACAGTGGTAGACATACCCCACAAACTGCCATAAGGACAGTATCCCCAGCATTCCCATCTCCCAGACATGGACGGGCTCATTAAGGCTGGTGTTAAAGATGTCCTTGAGCTCTGCGTCACTGATGTTGAGACCCTCCGCTGCAAACAGGAACTGGTGTGCAAAACCCCTCACACTGGCTCCCCCTTGCCGAAGAGAAAGGAGCCTCCTGCGTTGAGCAGCTATCTGATGAGCAGAGGGGCAGGGAGATGGGAACAGGAAGATACCCATTGTTCTGCTGAGTCCTCTATTGTTCAGTTCGTACTGTCTGGGATCCTGGTAGAGGGATGAGGCGAGGACTCAGTACCGCAGAAAGAATGGGCTTTTTATTAAAATAAAAAAACAAACCACAGAAACTACCCCGTGGGAGGAAAACAGGCTGGCAAGGCAAGGCAAGGCTAGGATCTGGACACATCCAGGGATAGACTATGACGAACTGACGCACGACTGCAAACGCAAGGAGAATAAATGGGGAGCAAATGAGGAGGGTAACGAGGGTCCACATGTGGGGCAAAATTAATTAATAATCAGGTAACAAGATGGGAGGGTTCAAGACAATTGACATGAGCACATGGCCCACCGAATCAAAGACAAAAAGCCATGTGCTCACACAACAAAACAACAAGCACATGGACAGCAAAACAAATCACAAGCCATGTGCAAGAACAAAAGACACGAACACGCAGCTAATGAGTGTTCCCATCCCCCCCCGAACTGTACTGAAAATCATACAGCCGACGTGGTTCACACAAGACCAACAAGACAAGCACGCGGCTGAAACACAAACCGCGTGCTTCAAAAACACGTGGGACGAAGAGCACACGGACCGAGTCGAGTCGAGACCGCACGCTCCAACAACAGACAGAACATGGAGCGCGAGAGTCCGGACCCCGACACGAAACCGAAACTCAACAAACATGAGTGCAGGGATCTGAACACCACGCTCCAACATAAAACAGTACACGCAGACGAGAGCGCACGGCTCGAGCACACTCGAAGCCACACGCTCACATGAAACAATGACATGACGCGAGTGTCAGGGCTCTGTCACAAAATCATGAATTACACTAGACCGAAGTGACCGAACCCTGACACAAAATGTGATATGTAGTTAAGCCAAAGAGTTTCTATATTTTTCCTATTTAAAACAAGACTCTTCTGTAGTTATGCAGTGAGCTGTGATAAATAGACCCAATAGCGTTATATACTATCCAAGTTAGCCTTTTTTCAGGCGCTGTGTAATATCATTGCGTCTGTTGCACCCATGGTACGGCAGCAAAGTTTCTTGATTATTATGCCGGAATGAGAGTTTAGTTCCTAGCCATATCTGCCTAGAAAATCACAACTTTTCATTTCCGTCGGTCTTAGTACACGATTCCGATTTTTCTAGATAATCTATGATAGCCAAGGAAGTTCAAAAAGTTGTAAAATATTAGGGAAAAAATATCGAAACTCTTTGGTCATTTTTGAGTGAGATGCTAATGGTCTAATCAGATTCGATTATCTATGCTAAGCTAAGCTAAAAGTGTTACCGCCAGACCCGGAGATCGGCTGATTGGATTCGAAAACGGTAAAACTCAACGGTTGGGAGTTGGAAAATTAGCCTATTTTCTAAAATAGTGGAGTGTTCCTTTAAGATGAGGAGTGTAAAGGTTGTATTAGTCCAAGTCCCTCTCAATCTGGCCGTCTGCATGCGATACAAAACACTCCACCGGCTCCAACAACATGTTTACCAGCCGCTAATTTATCAAATTTCAGGGATCAAAGACTGGGGTTTTGAAAATGACGTCACAGCAGCGGGAAAACTCGAGGAAAACTCTGTGCATTAGGACAAATTACTGTCAGGATCTAGTCTCTGGACTAGAAAGGCCAAAAAATACAGTCCAAAAATAATCATTTCAGCTATCAACTCAAGCTCTGTTTGCGTTCTAGAGAACTGTACTCCAGTTAGCTGTTTTCAACCACAAACATGGTCCACATTCGAGGTCAAACGAGGCCATGTGTTCGCTCTTCTTGTTTTCTACTAGGTAAAATCTCATTTTATCAGTCAGTAATCTCAGCTTTTCTTTGGCAAACAAGCTCCTCGCTCTGTCACAAGCAATCAATACGCAATCCGGAGGAAATCATTTCTGCCACGATTAAGTAATCGGGTGCTCGGTGCATATTTAGCGAAGTCATACCAAGTAGCAGGTCTGAGATATTACACTTGTAGGTCAAGCATATCGACTCCCTTACAACGCATATCAGTATACTTGCACCGCACTTTGTTTCATTCTCCTGCCGATAAAAACCTGTGGAAATAAAACAATACGAGGGACATAAAATTCATTCCTCTGGGGGAAGACACACACACATTAAGTCTTTTTCTAAACGTCTACTTGAGACTGAAATTTTCTCTCACTTGTTCAGATGTTTTTGATATTAGTACATGCATAAAAATACACATATTTTGATAGATTATGGTGGCATACAGCAGTTTCTTTCTTAAACAGCCTCAAATTGAACAAATACATATTTTACCTTGATTATTTGTTTATTTAACTAACTCTTTTATGATGTTTTAAATGGTTTTGTTTGGAGGTTTTGGTTAAAATAAAAATAATATTTTGTTTTTGGTAAAAGACAGCATTGCTTTCCTGACTCAACATGATAATAATATATAATAAATAATAATAATAGTTAGCATACTATTTATATCTTAATAATAACAATAATCATTAATAATAATTATTTAATACTATTCTTATAATAATAATTGTTATTGTATTATATATATATATATATATATTACATATATATATATATATATATATATTATATATATATATATTATATATATTAGTGCTGTCAAATGATTAATCGCGATTAAACTTTTAAATTATAAAAGTTTTTGTTTACATAATATAGTGTGTACTGTGTATATTTATTATGTATATTTAAATACACACACATGCATGTATATATTTAGGAAAAATATGTTATGTTTATATATTAAATAGATTTATATATAATATAAATTATATAAATATAAATATATACATGTAAATACATTTACATATTTTCAAAATATATGCTGTATGTGTGTGTATTATATATACATATAAATATACACAGATCACGCACTCTCACACAACAGGCATATATATATATATATATATATATAAAAAATTCACTAAACTAAGGTTCCGCTTTTTCACTGTCGGTCACTCTCGACGTCACGTCGGAGTACCGACGAATTGGGATCTCGCTTAGAGGTACCAATCTACTTCGAGTGTAAACTAACGAGCCAATGAACATTGGCATGCGATTATTACATCCAGCTGCCACTGATCACAGCATGAGAATAAGTAGGCAGCAGATGGCGCAGCGGTCTATTCAAGCTTTTCCTCTGCAAGACTTGAGGAATCACAGCATCGTTCTGGTCTCCTGACTACTCTAGATGAGAGTAAGAAGACTGCACGGAGTTGCAGGGCGCAGTCTCTTTGGAGAGCTCTTCTCGCTTCGGGTTGGTGGACGGCAGCTTCAGGCGGTGGTTGTTTCCCGGTGTCGAGTGGGTATGGTCGGCACATCAGGCTGCACTTACGCTCCTCTTTTTGTAGTTGCCAGATGATGCATCTGGCGTGCCCATGTGCGCTTCTGCACGCTAAAAGAGCTTTTTCCCTAAAAGAGCAATTTCGGGAGCGTCTTTCTAAAGACGACGTTGCTTTGCAAACTTGACGTTACGTCTTTATAAAAACGATGTGGGTTTTGCTATAGACAACATATCATCTGGGGCATTGTCTGTATGGGGCGTACTGCCCGGGGTCGTTACGCTGGCTCTAGGGTGAATGGTCACGATGGCTGCCATGCGATCTAGGTTCTCCTCATGGCTGGCAGGCGGAGGCCAGGGGGGGTCTACTTCAGGGCAGTAGGCCGCGGGGCGTCTGATGCACTGCGGGCAGGCCCCAGTTGATGCTGCCATGGAACGTGCTTGCGGGCGCCTCTATGGCAAGAGTCGTACCAGCTCAGGTATCCTTTGGCGCTCCTCTCCCGTCAACGACGCTAGGTATTTCAGTTTGCGCATAGCTGAGCCGTAGGGTGAGCAACAACGCTTTCTGGAGAGGAAGATTCAACTGCTCTGCTCTCCTCTGGGACCGTAGCAATGCCTGGATCTGATCCAGAAATAATGGCTATGCTTTCGCTCGGTGCCGGTGCTCATAGGGAGTAGAGGCTCGAATGGAGAAAGACTGTAGGGAACTTTGTATGAGAGCAGACATGGAAAGACCGTGACAGAAAGTGCTTATATAGACTGCTGAACTAAGTGGTTTTGAATCCTAAAAGGCATTTGTTACCTCACATTCCTGACGAATTCCTTAAAATCTCTCAATGACTCATTCTTACTATTCTAGGCCAATCCTTTGTATTAACTGGACTGCGTGGAGTTGCTATGAATGCTTTTAAACATATTATTTGTTGTACTTATTTTGCTTGTTACACTGGGTTTAAATGATCATCTCATCTGAAATGGCATACTATAGGATAAGTTTGAAAGCTAAATAATGTATACAGCGGTATAAAGATGTTTGCATAACATTCTACCTATTTATATATCTTCATCTGGTCTGAGATTTGTCCTGCACTGCCCATGATATTGTTTGTTCAGTTCGGCTGTTTGGTGGAAACAATAAAAATAGTTTCTGAAGGAGTAGATTTATTTATAAATGTCCCTTTTTTTTGTTTTTGTCAACTAATGACATTTGTACGGAGCCCCGCACATGACATCTGAACAAAAATATATATTATCGTGGGCCGACGAATTAGAATTTGTCCCCTAGTTTATTAATTATTATTTAATTTATCATATCTTATTAATTTAAGATTGTAATTTTTAATTCATTTTTTTAGTTGGGGGGCGGGGGAAAATCGTTGATATGAATTAAGAATTAATTTCCATTACTTATATTTATTCATTCCCTTGTTTTATTAAATAGTTGTACTAAGCTGTTCCCTCATTTTAATTTAATTGAAACAAGGGAGGGAATTAGTACAACGTGGGTACAAATTACTAAAATAAGGGAACAAATTCTCAATTTGTGACCAGTGCCACTATATATTTCTTAGGTTTGACCTTAGGTTTCAGACACAGCCATTATGTTTTTATGACCACTTTCTGTTGCCAAGTTGTTCATCCTTTAATGGTGTGTGCGTGCATGTGTGTGCGGGCAGTAAGCCTAAATAACGAAGCCTCATGCTCAACAGCTGTCCAGTGACCCCACCTGCTCTCTCTCTCCATTACTTCTCTGACCAAAATAGACCCCCACAAATGGCAGATACACATTACAAACAATATTTTCTGTACAACATGAGGCCAGAAGAGGAAATTAGGCTTTTATGCTTGTATCCATATGCAGTCAGATGTGATTAGGACTTGAAAACACATTCTGTACTGCTGGATAAGCTTTTAAGCTATGTAAATATTTTAACTCCATTTCCACACTGCAATATAATTTTCCATTAGATGAGTATTTGTGTCTGTAGTCCTTAATAGTATGACAGGCTTACGTGTTTGCTGTAAATTAACTAGTCCAATGCTAAATATACTCGCTCCAGCTTTAGCTAAGCTTAACTGTCGTGGCTAGGGCAAATGACTTTATTATCTTGAACCCTCACATGAAATGTGTCAAGCTTTGTTGATAGCAAAGGTCTAAAGACTATCTGGAATTCAGTCATTTTTGAACTGGTTCAGTAACAATGTTGATCCTTGAAGATGCTTTGAATCACAAATAGACAAACGCGACGTTGACATTACATGAGAACTCTTGAGACTGGCTTTTTAGAAAGTTTTGAACAGATTTAGATTGGCAGCTTCTAAAATACTTATTAGAACATGAGGTCAGAAGACAATCTTCATAATAGCATCTTGTATAACACTATCGACTGTTTATAAAATTAAAAGTTTGGGTTATCGGTAATTTTTTCCTTATTGGTAAAGTTTTGGAAAGCTTCTCGATCCCGTTGGTACCTCGGGGTGGCTTGGGCATTTGAATATTTTATTGGGTCGACAAATGGAACACTCATCTTAAAAAGCAGTAATGATTGTGAAATTACTGATATTTTATATGGTACCCAATTTTAAAAATTGTATAGTTTGACTTTTTTTTAATTTTGATATATATTTCTAAAATTGGGTCTAATTCTAATGTATTTTTATATGAGACCCGTCACTCTAGGGGATTTGCAATTCTTTGTTGCATTGTGGTGCGTCCTATATTCTCTCAATGCACTTCAGTGCCATGATCCTTCAGAAATCATTCTG
>JADLZN010011111.1:0-45236 GCA_018155175.1 Sinocyclocheilus anophthalmus
CTATGTTTACTGTCAGTTACACACTACATCTGTCACGCAGAAACTTGAGAGCTTCCTGAATGCATGATGATCATTTTCATCCTTATTATTATCATTTACTGTAAATAACCGTTCTCTGAGGTGACAGACACAGCGACTGCCGTGTGATATGTGCTTATGATTATGCAATAGAAGAGGCATTTTCCTCAAGCTAGGTAATAATGACATGTAGTGAGAGAGAGCAGTGACAGGAAGGACCAGTTCAAAGAGTGTATTTTTACCAGCAGGGCCGCTCAGTCGAGGTGAACAGCACCACGCTGGGTGACACGAGAACTGCAGAGGGCTCATGGGGAAGGTTACCAGAAGCGTTTCTAGCTCTTCATAGCTTCTGGATCAGACTGACTAACAACAACCAAACACAGGACAAATGGGGCAGCTGCACACTGCCAGGCAACATCACTGAGGAAACAGCAAGACTGAATAGAGATATTTAGAATAGAAGCCACCCACTTCTCAGCCTACACAGCCTTGCTCTTTAACTTTGAAAATTTCCTTAGAGAATTGTGGGAAAAACACATGGAACGAGACCAAAAGCATCGTCAATGCATATGTGAGATGAGCAACCTCCTTCTTGAGGGGATCAGACAGAATGCTTTAATGTAGGATCTGCCAGCGTTTATTTCTGTGTCATTTGGCGCTCTTTGTTTTCTTTAGAAGGGGAAAGATGCATCATAAAGATGCACATTCATCTAGGCTGTGAGCTGACAACTAGATAACTAGCGCTTGTTCTGTTGCTATAACTCAATATTATAGAGTTGATCCCCTGAGGCTTGATCTTGACCAGGTATTGATTCATTTCTGTCTGAGACTGTAGCTGCTGCTCATGTCTGGATATCAAGTTATCAGGTTTATTTTGAGGATTAATTGTTAAAGGAATAGTTCCCCAACAAGGGGAAATAATGACAGAATTGTAATTTTTAGGCGAACTGTTTCTATTTTCTGACATTGAATGTACAGGTTGTCATGCTCACTGAATTTTCAAGATTTTTCTTGCACTGGTAAACCTATCATGACTTTACCTGATCTGAATTGAATTTCCTTCAATTAATGTAAAAATGGTATTATCTACGTATTGGATGGAATTGTTAGAACTAAGTGATTCATTAAAGGGGTCATATGAGGCGATTTCACGTTTCCTTTCTCTTTGGAGTGTTCAAGCTCTTGGTGCATAAAGAAGATCCCTGAAGTTGCAAAGACTAAAAAGTCTCCACACCAAGATATCTTTACACAAAGTTCAGACTCTGCCACGCGCCGCCTAAACGGCTTGTTCTAACACGCAGATACAAAGAATGCACAAATCATACCCCCACATATCTACCTCTATGTGAAACTATTTGCATAATGCCCGCCCACAATGTGCACACGCAAATAAAGAAGGCGTGGTTTCAGTAACCACAATTAGTGTTGAAGCAGCCATGTCAGAGAGATGCTGTGTGTTTCAAGGCGAAAGCAAAAGCACTTTATTTGAAAGTAGATGCATTTAGGAATCTTAAAGATCACTTACAACAGAACAGCAATCCATTTTATGGACGACCGTTTCGTGGACCTAGAGAGATAATCCTGACTTTGCTATGACAACTCTGCTGGCTTCGAATCAGTCAGCTAGTTTTGTTTATTAGTTAAGTATTTGTATTCACTGTTCAATGAGATTTGTACATCGTGGTGTGTGGTGGTGTGTGTGTGTGTTGTGTGTGTGTTTTGTGTGTGTGTGTGTGTGTGCGAGCGAGCGATAGAGAGAGCGAGAGAGAGAGAGAGAGAGAAAGCGAGACATCACAGTGGAGTCAGCTGTCTTAACTGTGGCTTGTGTACTGCAAACACATTCCAGTTTCATCACTGTGTCTGTCACGTGACTGTTTTCCCCTTTCGGGCTCTGTCTTTACATTTATTTTGAAAGATGAAGCTCGCGTTATTGTAATCGGGCTTGCATTTCCCCGACGGAGTGCTTGCTGGTCTCCAATCACATGCCACTGGTTCAGCGGCCTCAAAGCAGACTGTGCCTTGTCGGAAGGAGGGACTTTTGAAAAACGAAGCGTTTGAGAGATGCGGGGCATAGAGGACCTACAATAATTGTATAATTATTTGAAAAATAATGTGTTTTTTTTTTTCATTAAAGCATGTCAACATATTCTGTCACAGCAAATACACAAAGTAATGATCTTTAAAAAGCATCATATGACCCCTTTAAAGTTTAGATTTAGATATTACCACATGCAGCACATTTTGTAAGTTTTTATTTTTTATTTTTATATTTAAGTTATTATTATCATCATAATGATGATAAATATAATTATTGTTGTTCTTTTTTTATTCAGCGCTAAAATATATATACACAGCTTCAAAATGCTTTTTAACGATTTTTTAAAAAGAATCATTAATTATTACAGTGATCTGTAAATAGGTAGTTAGTGTGGGTTTTTTTTTTAACTTTCTATTCATTAAAGAATGATCTTTTCTCAAAAATGGTAAGTGGCACAATTTTTTTACAACACTGATAATAACAAAATTTGTTTCTGGAGAAATTGCTACTTGCTGATTTGTACTGAAGTTTGGATTATTTCTGCAAAAAAAAAAAGGAATAATTTACATTTTTAAATATATTAAAATAGAAGATAACTTGTTTTAAATTGTAATAATTATAACTTTGAGACTTCTTTCAAATAATAATAATAATATTAATAGAACATTAACTTGAGAACTCCTTTCAAAAACATTTTTTAATCTTAACCGACCCCGCCCCAAACTTTTGAATAATAGTGTATATATTTATTTTATTTATTTATTATGAGATAACAAGCAGCAAAGTTTGATTTCAACCACTAATTTCACTATGATTTCAATCTTTGACATGGCCTTACTATGTCAATATTAAAGATATCAAGGTTGCATTTTCACGGAATGTTCTTTACCTCATGAAGGATGATTTTATGTAGAAAACTGTAAATCACAACAAGAAGGTTTCTTTCCCATTTGGTGTATGGAAATATGGTTCTTATTTAGCCAGACCTTATTTATGCTGAGAACCTATAAGCACCACTGCATTACTGTAAACACTGTAGTAATACAATTCATGTCTAAATATACTAGAGAGTAGTGTAATGCAGAAACAGATAATCACAGAAAAGAACTGACCCCAGTAGCTAGTAATATACAGTAAATACAGACTTTACAGACGGCGTAGATTACTTTGAGAATTTTTAAAACTGCCTTTTCAGGAAGACTGTAAGGAATAAACAAAAGTTTATGTACATTGTAATAAATGAAAGTGGACGGGCTTCCTTAGGGCAAGGTTAGCATGAAGGAATCCGCTCTGAGGCGGTGAGGGCAGACTGAAGCACAGAGATAATACACTGCCGAGCAGAGGCTGGATTTACAGACGTGGAGGACCTCAGTGATAAGAAGTGAGATGCGCGGGGGCAGGGCTGCTGGTTACCAATTGAGCAGAACCGTGAGTGAAGTGAATGTGTTTAAATTGGATTTTGGATGGGTCAGAGGGTTAATGGAGCACAGGAGATCAGGAGTGTACCGTAGGGAGAGTTAAGGAGGAAACTATGCTGTTTGTCATGTGAACAAGAGACTGGGTCATTAGAGATTGATTTGACTCATTGATGTGTGCAACATTATATACTCAGTGATGTGTAATATTATATACGGAGATTAGATTCAGCTATTTGAAAAATATCTTTAACACTGATTGATGAATGAACCAGGTCAGAAAAATACTCTTCATAATAATGAGCGTTATTTGTTCTAACATCTGTTGTTGTCATAGTGTTTGGGAGTAATGGGAAGTCTGAGTCATTTTAGTGAATCGGTGTGTTCATCTAAATGAAGCAGATGCCCACATGGCGTTTTAGTTTTTTTAGTTATTTTTTTATGATACACAGTACACTAAACCTTGAATTACAATTCCTTGGAGCATAAAAGCAGATGTATTAGCCGACAATGCCTTTTATTTCAGCATAAACCCCTGTTTAATCAATGTGCATCACAGATCGATGCATTATCACACAGTACAATAAACTGAATAATTAAATGTATTAAAAATGTGGTAAATATATATAAAAGATTTTTATATCTGTTGTTTTGTGTGTGTGTGTGTAATCACCTGTTTATAGTTTTTTTATTTTTATTTTATTTTTATTTATAGCTATTCACAAAGGATGCATGTTTAAGCTGATTAAAAGTGATAGTAAAAGTGAAAAAAATAAATCTCGGATTCCACAAAAATATTGTAATGATTTCTGAAAGATCATGTGACACTGAAGACTGGAGTCTATTTGTGAGTGTGAAAGTTTAAATGATAAGTGAGAGAAAAAAATGAAAGATATTTTAACACTTACTGTATATGCATAAATGACATATACATGATGAACTATCATGAACTGTTTTTATTCATTTATTTGTGCATGTAATTATTTATTTTAATTTAAATACCTCCTTGTAGGATGTCATGAAGATTCAGGCTGAAAAGCTGATCTGTTATCAAGTCTAAAATGGGTTAAGGAATGGTTAACCATAATAAAAAGGCAAAAAGTCGATATCTGGCACAGAGCATACCATGACACACAATGCACACATCTACCCCTGCAGGCAATATAATATGCTTTTCTCAAATTTTAATGAGTGAATACTTAATGTAGCATTATCTCTTCTAAAGCATCGAGGTGATGGCTTTACAAACAGATAAAGTGGGAATTGTCAAGCCTAGAGCACCCTGCTGATTTTCATCTCTACAAAGACCTGCACAAGCTTGATTATTACAGAGTGTGATTCGGTTAAATTACATTTACATTTAGTCATTTAGCAGATGCTTTTATCCAAAGTGACTTACAAATGAACATTCAGTTTCTGTAAAGGCCTGACAGGGTGATTCTAACACATTTACGGGGAGATTAGACACAAATATTAAAGGTGTCCTATTATGCTTTTTCACTTTTTGAATTTTAGTCAGTGTGTAGTGTGTATTTTTGGGCATAAAAAAGATCTAGAAAGTTATAAATCTCAAAGTCCACTCCAAAGGGAAATATTTAGTTTTTAAAAAATCCCTTTCAAGAACTACAACGAACAGCTCGCTTGGACTACAGCGTTTGGTTTCCGGGCTTTGTGATGTCACAAAGGGGCCCTTTAGAATGTCATTAAAAATAATTCCCGCCTACAGAAATTTGAATGGTTGGGGAGGGGCGAGGTCGTGGTTAGAATGCTTGGTTGAGTGCATCAGACAAGACGACGACGAAGAAGAAGTGCTGCTGTAGCCTCAAGTTTTATCAAGTTATTACACATGCTCCTGAATAATTATGTATGTAAATATGCATGTTACAATTATGAAAAAGTTTTTATAATAAATTGCTGACAGTACAATACTGGACAATGATGTAATCTGCAGAATTTACACTTCAATTATGATACTAGTGTTTCCCATACATTGAGTGCAGGTGTTTTTATATCACGTATTTCTGAAGGAACCAGAAAACATTGGATGTCATTTCCTTAATCTGGCATGTAATGTCTAATAAAGCAGTGTTTTTTTTTTTTTTGAGCGGAGCGCTGCTTTGTGTACAGCCATTACCGGGGAAACCTTGATCTCTACCACTCCAACAGCGCCTCCTGCTGGCAGATAATGAATTTGCATATATATGCCACCTGGGAAACACTGGACTATGTATAAATAAATTACTGTATAACAGTTTCACTGCAATTCATGTTATAATGTTAGAATTAAATAACAATAAAAATAATACATATGCACTTATCTGTACATAGTAAATGCAGTTATTTTTAAGCGGTTGTTGACATCCTATCTAAAACGTGATTTAGCCCCAAAAAAAAACAATAACGTTACCACTGTAATATGTCTTGCAATATCCGTGCGTGCAAAGGTTCTGTGCGATCCTCTTGTTCAATATTCTCTGGTTCTGAATCCGGCTCAAATTGATATGGTAATATTGAAGCCATCCTTTACTAAACTTGCTGCTTTGGCAAGGGGCGTGCCAGTACTGAAACAGGCCTAAAAGCTGTTCGCCAGTCACAGCCCACTGGGAACACTAACAAATCACATCACATTTCGTTTTTCAGAAGGCGGACGTTCATCAAACCCGAACAATCTACGTTGTGCAGGATGGAGAGAGGTGTTTTAATAATGTAAATTATGTAAAAAATAATGCGTTTTTCGAACCACCAAGCATGGGAGCATGTTCTAGTACACCCCGAAAACAAATTCAAGATATTGTAAAAGAGCATAATAGGACCCCTTTAAAGCACTGCTGTTGTGATTCCTACTTTTGTCATATTCACGTAAAATTGGTAACAGATTGTGTTGATTTTAGCAGTGTATCTTGTTTCATTTAAATGCTAGTCATTTTACATAGCATGACATCTTTTATTTCAGCCAAAGATTCTGCCTGCAGCACAGACATCCATCCAGATTCGTGAGAAGGCCATAAAAGAGACTGTCTTCGTATTAAGCGGATCCAGCCTACTGGGGTGAAAACAAACACTCTCTAAATATGAGTTTTTAATTACTCACTCTGAGAGCCCCCATGGCAAGGCTTTGAGATAATAAAAAAAGTGCTTCGTTTTGAATAATATTGTGCTTTGCATCAATCAAGTCACATATCATAAACATTGCACTGAATACAAGAATTATAACTGAGTTCTCCAAGCCAAAAATAGCCCTATTTTGTGTGAAACCCAATTTTCTTACTATCGATTCCCCGACAGATTCTGAAGGTCAGAACCATAAAGAGCTATTCATCCTAATAATGCTCCAGTGAGTTCCAGTTTTTTCTGTAGAAGAGGGATGCGATTCTTTGGTAGTACCAGCAGCAGAGATGTAAACACATGATGTTTAATCCTTTTTATTACTGTAACTTCCTTTTTCCTGTTTGCTTGTTTATTTTCATCATTGTTTGGTTATGCTTGTAAACTATGAGATAGATAATGCAGTGTTGCAGAATTGCATCAGGCTAACATTTTGGGTTCAACTTTGGGTTTTCAAGACTGTCATCATGTACAATGATTGCGCTGTTCAACTTTTGAGATGTTTCTGATCCAGTTACAGCATTTTACAGCTACTGTTCTCTCTCTGCTCCTCCCAGGGTGTAAGGCAGTATGGAAAGATGGGGACGCATTTGTTTTCCATCACCCATATCAGAGGTTGGCTCATTAATATGAATGAGGTTACATAACGTTCGTCCAAAAGTCTTATTCTGATTTAGTGGAAGGTGGTGACAATGGCTGTCTTGCACATTGCTTCAGTTCTTTAATCGTTGCAAAGTCAAACAAAACGCAGCTATGCAAAATAAAATTAATTTCAAAAATATATTTACTCCCCTCAAATAAACAAAATATGAAATGATTGAATAAGATTCAAAGATCGAGATTCTGCTGAACAAAGATCCAAGTCTATAAAATGATCTTCCACCGTCACTAGTGATGTTTAATTTCTGAATGAATCTGTGTTTTCAGTGAATCAGTTAAATGAATGATTCAGTGATTGAAAGGCATCACTTACCGCCACCTACTGGTGTAAAATGATATAACCTGCAGAAAAAGTATAGGAAAACTGCTCTCGTTTACACTACACGTTTTCAGCCAAAATTGAATACCTTTTTTTCGTTTTTTGCCTGTTCCGGTGACACAACAACGGCGTTTTGCAATTGTTGAACACCGCCACCAGTTGTCGTTCCATCCGGGTAAACGACCCAAACGTGAATCTTTGAAAACGTGATGCATCTCCTGCCGTAGTATTCGGGTTCAGGTAGGAGACATGCGCAGTACGTGTCGATTTTAAAGGCAAGCACGAACAAACATACACAACAATGGTAAGCATGGTACTTGTTGTTGCTAGTTTAGATTGCTACGCTTCTTCGAGCAAGTTTGGATTACTTCACCATTTAACAACCCACAGGAAGACGCTCATATACACATGGCACAGTTCTTTTTACTAACACGTTGGCAGGCGCAATACGGCCTGGCATACATAAGACAGCATGTTTGGCCCTTTTTGTTTTTCTTTTTTTTCTTTTTTTGTTTTTGTTTTCCGCAGATTTGTGTAAACGCGAATCGTTTTGAAAATGTTGTCGTGTATACGTGAAACTTTTTTAAAACGCAAGGGAAAAACTTTTCTGTTTTTGACTGCATCGTTGTCGTGTAAACGTAGCCTAAAAGAAAGGTGGCACCTGTTTGTTTCAGGTTTGAATTAGTCCTTAAAATACGGTCCTGAAATTGCAGCCTCTGGTATTGCAGAATTATACTATTGACTAATACGTCGACGGACAGTTTGTCTGGAATCAGTGAACACAGAAGCAGAGTGATACAAACTAAAAAGTCCCAGTACTGCTGAACTATATCAACCCTTGGAATGCTGTTCGGCCAGTTAAATTTGAAGACTGGAACCATACGTCCCAACTTCCCACTCTCTGTATAATTCACAATTAAAGCCTAAATCTTCCAATCTGTTCAAGGACATAATCTTTTAGAACCGGCTGTTCCAAACATCTTTAAAAGGAACGTACAACACATGGGAGGGAAAGACTGGGCTGATAGGGTAGCTTTACTGTCAGTGTGAGCCAACTGCTGATGCCAGGATATATCCGAAGCTAGAATCAGTCAGTGGGCCAGGGGGCGAGGTGTCTGCCGAAAGTCACTAAACATGACAAAGCTCCTCTAAATACAATCAGCCAGAGCCCTGCAGAAAGCCAGCAGAGGTCCAGAAGACTGCTTCCACATCACCTGGCAAATCCTGGAGATTTGCTCTGGGAATTTTTGAAGTCTGTTCTCTGATGAGCATGCCTAAGGATTTCATTAGTCTTGTACCAGATGAAATCAGATTAAATGCATCTTTTAGGGGGTTATTTCTCATGCACCTACTGCTTTTTTGACCACTACTGTCGCCTGATGGAGTTTTCATTCCTTGCCACTGTCACCTTTGGCTTACTCAGTGGTGGATTAAAACTATTCATATTCAGTCAGATTTATTGATTTAGCTGTACTGCACACTATCAGATGAGAACAACCTGAGTTTAGCTGATATGACCCTAACTTTGCAACATCCACACGGTACGGAAATGACTGAATCACTTTTGACTGACTTAAGCTAAAACCACAATTGTCTTCTGTAGAGCCGTTTGTAGCTGAAATGAACTTAATTGATGAACTGAACTGAAACAACATTGAAAAAGAGCTGAATAATAACACTGTCTTTTCTAGAGCTGCTTTACAGCTGAAAAAAAAAGTTTAAGTTGATGAATTTGAAATTAGCTGTTATTTTCCTCTTTCTGTTAATGTGAATCTTCTTTGAAACAATCTTGTAAAAAGCATTAAATAAAGACTTGACTATGATGAGGGACAACATTTTTTTAAATGTAGGCTAGTTATTCATGGTGCATAAATATTAATGGACAGACTCAAGAGACATTAGCTAGAGGAACACTCTAAAAATCGGACTGTACTATCAAGTTTTTTTTTTTTCTTCCTGTATGTACTTTTATTTTACTTTATTTTATTATCCACGTTGTGTGTCTCTGACTTCACAGTATATCACCAACATATATCTATACACACATAAGAAAAACATGCAAAAAAAATAATTTATGAAAGAAAAAAAAAGTCACCTGCATTTAAAATATTGAAAAATTTAAGCAAAAATACATTCTCTTAACCCAGTTTATTGCCAACTAACTACTATAAGTTTGCCATTCATGGGTTTATCTTCCCTAAAAGTGTAAATATTGAGCCTCCCAGGCACCATCAAAACATTAAGAGCGGTATGTTCAGATCCATCAATCTCTTTCCAGCTCAACCAATAACGAGAGTTTGGGGTAAAAGGAAAGACATGCATCCGCAGTAAAAAAGGTTGGCACAGTGGAACGTAAGAAATGAACACTACGAGAGAAGAGACATTTTAAACCAGTTAAGAATAGGCCGCGTAATTAAACAGTAACACTCATATGATAGGGAAACACCCACAGTACTTTGTGATCAGTGCCCACTATCTGAGACCTGTACTTTATATGCGCAAAATATGAAATACAGGATGATCAGAAAAAGACAGAGGGAACAGGCGTGGATTAAAGACCAACGGGATTGCAGTAGAGGCAGGCAAGGACTTTTCATATTTGATTGCTTTTTTTTGACTAAAATGGCTGACTAAAAAGAAAGGAACATCAAGATGCTGTACATGAAGTAACTACTCCAGAAGAATCAACACCAAGGAGCAGATGCCTTCGAACCCCAAGAGAAGAGAAGAGTTTGGGGCGTGGCTACTGTAGCAAGCTAAGCCAGAGGGTGTTTGGGTTCATGGCTGACGCATTACATGGGAGAAGAAATTCAGATTCAATTACAGAAGTGTTAAGATAAACAACTGCAACCGATAAAAATAGCAAGATTCCATATGAGTGTGATGGTTTTGAAAGTTATTAGAAAATGTATTTTTGTAGTTCCGCTAGGTGACATTAGTTGTGCAGAAATGGCATATTGACGCATCCATTTTCCAAGTATAAACTCAAATGCTGAAACAACTATACAACACACGGATTTCCGTGACTTTCCAAAGCATGCAAAAGAGGCATGCGATTTGTTGTCTGTTTCTTAGTATAGTCATAGCATCCAACATAGCATCGTTTCACACTGTACACGTTTGGCAACACAAGCTAAATCCACTTCTAAATTACAAAGTGAAAGGTACCTTTAAAACAATGATAACCGGGGTTAAGCTCAGTATGAAAAGCAATCTTCGGCATTGCTGTAAAAACCTCCTTTGGAACTTTTATTTTTAACTGTGAACCTAATAAATAAAAGACAAAGGTTTTGTTTAGGTTATCCATATTCTTTCCTACAAACTTTTCTGTGCTAATCTAATCTTGTCTAGTAGCCAAAAAGTTATACTCGACACAATTATGAATCTTGGTATAAATGATCCTTGGTGTCTCAAAGCAAGAAAATGTGTATAATGTATATAGCTCATTTGTGGTTTTAATGTAGGCTAAATTATTTTATGATATTTTGTGTATTTAATTTTGCTCTAGTACAGTACTTTGGTTTATTTATTATTGTATTTATTTGGGTGACTGCTACCAATCTCCTTGAGATTTTTCCTCCTGCATTCAATTAATGCGCAGTGACAAAGATCTACAGATTTTAATTAGGTTTTAACTCAAATCTTACCGCAGATAAAACTACTGAGCTGATAAAATGGCAGCAGAATTAATTTGGCTCCTCACACTCATACTGTATCAAAGATACCTGTGCACAAAGAGATGTTTGCACTCACTAACGATGTATCTAGAGATAAAAGCTGAAATCTCAGGAGAGAGAGAGAAAGAAAGGGGGGAGGGAAAGGGAGAGAGAGAGAAAGATATATATACAGTGGAATTCTGTGACTGGTCCCCTGGGCGAATGTACAGGAGGTCACAGCGCACATGCTAATTGAGTGATATACACGTGTACAGCTGCTCCTTTTTTCCCTCTTTCCTCCTCTTTGCACGACCCTACTGTAAAGAGTTTGTCGTATGAGCACTTGACTGACCTGCTGTGTTGCATAATCCCGGAACACCGTCTAGAATCCTGTCTAGCAACAGTCTGGAAAATAAATCAGCCAAACAAATCATTAATCCTCATATTTAAAAGTTCACTTGCAAAGAGAGCTGGTGACATATTCAGAGCTGGAATTTAAACATTCAGAGATGATTATGTCAAATATTAGAAATGTTTTTCATCCGTTTGAATTTATAATTGTGGATTTTAGTGCTTTACTGAAGCTCCTAAATGGTGACAGTATTTTCTCAGTTCTAAACACACCTTTGATCACCCTAAAGTGCCTTCTGTAAGTAAATCAGGCAGTCTTGTCAAGAAGTACACAAGCTCACCTCTTCATTTTGTGGAAAAATTGCTTCATTTTAAGAACTTAAAAGTGTATATGCACTCTCGGCAGTCCAATGTGGAGCTTAAAGTCCAGCCCGAGATTGCAGGTGATCCATAAATCCAAATGAAAAAGTGCAAGGTGCTAAAAGGCGAGGCTGGAACAAGCTATTAAACCAGAAGTCATGCACCCTTGAGATCTGTGCACTTTGCAAATGTGTACTACCTGTTTAGGCTTTAGTTTTTAACTTTCTCTTGAGTAAAATGTTTCTTGCTGGTCTAACCCTTCTAGTTACTGCAATTTATGAACTCAGCAACTCATATAGTATCTAATGTAACCTAGATGGGGGACAAAGCCTTTAATATGGGTGGCGACATAAAGGTTACATGGTAGGGTGACCTATAGGTTAACACAGAAATTCATCTTCTGCCCTCTTCATTTTGTCATTGAGATTATGTGTATGTTTTTTTTTCAAGTAAATGTCATGTACAGTACATAACCTTACCCGGAGGCATAGTGAGCTCAACGCAGCATGTATACTATAGGATGAGATGCAGCTGCCATGTCATCTCTGTTAACGTCAGTCACCATATTAGCAAAACAAACAACAACAAATATGTACTATAGTGCTCTTTGGAATACTTTATTTTGAGTGGTCAGTCATGCCATCTAGCTTTCCGATTTTTCCTAATTTTACTGTCATCCATGTTGTATCCACCTCACTGTAAAAAAATGATTGCTGTGATTAGTTATGACAATGTAAATTCAGCATTAGAATAAGTAATAATAATGTGTTTCAACTTTAAAAAGTAAGTGTTCATGCTTGACTTAAAATTGTAAGTTTAGTTTAGCTTAAGTTACCTCAAAAAAATTGTATGATGAGCCCATTAGTCCATATTTCGTAAAGCCTTTTCACGTTGGGAACATGTGGGTTCATCTCGATCCTGGCCGCGGTACACCACCACAGATGCAGAGCTGGAGTCTTAACGATGAAAAACAGGGATCTTGCGCTTAAATCCTTTAGTTAAGTGAACCTGTAACATTCCTCCAAGTGTGAAATTATATCTTACTGCATCAGATATCCAACACCTCTTTCTGTTAATCTCATCTGAGGGTTTAACAGCAGAACTCATGACAAACGCTTTTGCAGAGGTGGGCAGATGGTTAAGCAACTTAAAGTTCTTTTTTGGTTCATATCCAGTGAATAAATCAGTTATTGCAATCGTTTGGAGTCCACGAGGAAGCTGAGTTATCACTGTGAACCCCAGCACGCTATCTGCAAATTATTTTTTCAACATAACTCAGGAGCAAGGGCCAGGTTGCCCTGGCGAGGGTGAAGTCATTTTTAGAAGTTCATTGTCAAAGTATATTATACAGGTAGAAACTAGGTCACTTCATCCTGAAATAACTACGCTCTATATGAGGTGGCAAATTAGATTGACATGTTCATGAACTATAGAAATACACAATATTGATTTATTTCAATTAATTGAAGGCACCACATGTGATTTTACGTGGATGCTCTGAAGTTTAGAGAAAAATACACTGGAAAAAGCAATCAACTAAATTAAAGTTAGACAGAAAAGTGCATTTGTTTGAGTCAGATCAAGTGTAAACAGTTCTTTAGAGTACTGGCAATGTGCACTTTTTTTAGTGTAGATATATAAGAAATGCAAAACTTCGTTCATATCCAGCTACACATCTCTCTCAATTCAATAATGCAAATATATGCAGGGTAGTTGCAACATTCAGACAGCATAAATCTACAGTCAAAGTTGCTGAAAATATAGGTTGCATTTATCTGCAGCAGGACTGTATGCAGTAGAATTGAGTTGACTTCTTCTGTCTCAAAGCTTAAAGTAAGTGGGTGGTACTTTTATAGATATTCGACCTCTAGAGCAGAGTGGGAAAAACTTACCAGTTCAACCCACTGATACGGTTATGGACCCTAGAGTCGTGTAAAAGGATAATTACAATTGCATGATGGTAGTTATGATCATGTTTTACTGGTGAGAAACATTTAAAAAGTTCTATCTACTGTATATAAAAAACAAAAACAAATACTGTGGAGACAGATACATTCAAATAGCTTTTTAAAAGGCCTAAGCTAAAAAGTTGCAAACTGTTTAAAAATAGATTTTTCTGAACTATTATTTCTTGGTTGCCAAATATTGATGTATTTTCTGTACAATGCAGTTAAATGCAGGTTAAAACAATATTCTCTGATTTATATTGGTATTTGTTGTAATTAATGATTTCACAACATTACATGACAAGCTATCCTTTAACATAAAGTCAATTACTATGTTGTTTTTTCCTCAGTTCAACCTACTCTTTATCTCACAGTGGGTGGAACGACCAGTTAATAGAACATAAATATCTTTAATCCTCAGCCAAAATTATTGAAAGTGTGTCTTGTTTGGCTTGGCTTCCTCCACTCATTACTGCGAGGTGCTGCGTCTGCCAAAGTCAGCATGGAATTAGAGCTGTGGTGGAGGACGAGGCCTGAGGGAGGAAGATGATTTTAGGTGCATTAAGGGATAATAGGTTGGATCCTGAGAGCATTTTACTACTGTCTGAGGGCATGGGGATGATCTACTGAAAGTATGAGAAGCAGGAAATCTTCCAGACCACAACAGCAATGCAAAATGGACACAAGAATAACAAACAAGTATAGTAATAAAAAAAAGAAAAGAAACTTGAGCTTATATTATAGAAGAGAGAATGTGGATGGCTGGCTAAGTAAATAAACTGCTATAACAAAAAAATGCTAAATATTTTCACAACTTAATGTGCGGTATGTATATTTTATGTAGTATTTAATGGAAATAAATACTTTTTTTCCATAAACTAATTTGTTTTCAACAACGAGTACAATATTAACATGAAGTATAAACCGTTAAATCTGGTTCTGTCCCAATTTATTCAATATTAGTCATGTTAAATAAAATAAAAATTTGCCGACATAATGTATTAAATCTCTTTGAATTAAATTCTTTATGTATGGAAGTACATGAAACCACAATGTAAGTCCTTCATTTTTGCTGCACTCTTTCCCTACACTTTTATTGCTGAAGCTTTTATGAATTTTTGATATATTTTCATTTTCTGGTTCTGTCACAGTCAATTGCACCCAAATTAAAGTCAATAAACTGTAATCTGTGGAGAAAGAAAGATAACAGTTGGCCTGGATTTTATCTCCCTTAAAAAAGTTTGATAGAGCAATTTACTAAAAGTGTTGCCCATAGGCATTTTTAATACCCACTAATAATTCATAAAGCCTCATATTTCATGTAGGATAGTAGTCATAACCGCTTCCTTGGAAAAGCTGTATTGTTTTTTTTTTTGTTTTTAGCTTGTAAAAGTTGCAAATGTGTTACACAACTCTTCGATCATTCAAAAGTCACACGGTTGTGTCAAATCAATACCGTGACATTCCAGAATTACTCTTAAACTTCAGCTGAACCAAAGTCCAGAGAGGATGAGAAAATATGAATGCCTCATGTCCTAAACATAATGTTTTCCACGCTCACTTCCTCCTCAAAAACTATGATTGATCACTTTCCTACATACGTTCAGGGCTTAAAAATGCCTGTTTCCCTTATCAATATTATTGATGTAATGGACGTCAATCCAGCTTCAGTACTAATTCCCTGAGGGCATATTGGCGATCACAGGCAAACAGTGTTAGGCACCTCAATGCTTTCGCTTGTGCCTGGGCAATGAAATTTTTCCTCTAATCCTGTTAGTGCTAGAAGTACTTTCCAAACTGAGAGAAGATGAGAGAAGTAAATGCTTATTAGACCCTTCTGATGTGCATGCCGCTGACTGGTTATAGTACCAAAAAAACCCAGGGACATTAATGATAGGCATTAACCCTTAGTAATTGTGAAGTGTGTGACTGCATTTGATTAGACACATTTATGCTGAGCAAGTAAAGTGGACCGAAATAATTGCTTTTGGTTTGAGATGAATTTTGCAAGGCCCAAAATACCTACTTTGATCTCTTATTGCAGTCATCAGTTCCGTCATGGTGTTCAACAGAGATAGGCATTATATTACAGACTGCAAGACATTTACAGAAGACTTAATGCTAGCAAAATAATGTGCTGTGTCCTGTTATGGTCAAAGAATTCAAACTTCAGATCAAGAAAACACAATGAAACATCTCTTCAGGTTAAAAAGCAATAAGGTCCCTTTATTGTAGCGTAAAGAAGCACATTCCCAAGTGGGTGTTTGTTCATTAATTGCTTTGATATAAATTAATTGCTTTAAAATAAAAAAATTTAAATAATTGAAACACAGCATGAATGTTAAAGACATGAGATTATACACTGCCATTTAAAAGTGTGGGGTCAGTAATTTTCGCTTTTTTTTATGTTTACCAAGGCTGCATTTATCTGCTTAAAAAATACAGTAAAAACTGCTTTCTGTTTTAACTGGCCAGAGATGCTGCTATACACTCCAGCCCTCCATCATACAGAGAATAAATGGTATGAAGAATGGATGGATGGACATTTCTATTTTATTATGTTTTAAAATGTAATTTATTAATGCGATCAAAGCTGAATTTTCAGCATCACTACACCATTCTTCAGTGTCACATGATCCTTAAACACCTAAACTCTCGCATGGCTCTTAAAAACCTTTCCCCCTCCTTTGTCCTCCTCCTCCCCTCCTTCATCAACTCTAACAGCTGACGACTTTGCCACATTCTTCATTAATAAAATTACAAACCTCAGTGCACAATTTGCCACACCACAAACTGTCAAACACATCTTACCAGCAAACATACACTCGTTTTCATCCTTCTCTCCACTCTCTGAGGCAGAAGTCTCTAAACTCATCCTTTCCAATCATCCTACTACTTGTCCGATTGATTCTATTCCATCTCATCTCCTTTAAGCCATTTCTCCTGCCGTTGTACCTCCACTCACTCATACATTAACACATCTCTTCACACTGTTTTTTTTTTCCTCAACATTTAAACAGGCTCGTATAACCCCACTTCGTAAGAAACCCACCCTTAACCCAACTCTTTTAGAGAACTACAGACCGGTTTCCCTTCTACCTTTCATTGCAAAAACACTTGAACGAGTTGTGTTCAACCAAGTCTCAGCCTTTCTCACACAGAACAACCTCCTGGACAGCAACCAGTCTGACTTCAGAAGTGGACATTCGACCGAGACTGTCTTGCTTTCAGTTGTTGAAGCCCTAAGACTGGCATGAGCGGCTTTCAAATCTTCTATACTTATTTTGCTGTATCTGTCTGCTGCTTTTGATACAGTGTACCACCAGATTCTCCTGTCAACCCTATTGGAAAATGGCATCTCAGGAACCGCACACCAGTGGTTTGAGTCTTACCTCTCAGATAGGTCCTTCAAGGTATCTTGGAGAGGTGAGGTGTCCAAGTCGCAACATCTAGCTACTGGGGTGCCTCAGGGCTCAGTACTTGGACCACTTCTCTTCTCTGTCTACATGGCATCACTAGGTTCTGTCATTCAGAAACATGGCTTTTCATATCACTGCTATACTGATGACACTCAACTCTACCTCTCATTCCATCCTGATGATCCGACGATAGCTGCTCGCATCTCAGCATGTCTGACAGACATTTCTTGCTGGATGAAGGACCATTACCTTCAACTCAACCTTGCCAAGGCAGAACTGTTTGTGGTTCCATCAAACCCATCGTTTTATCAAAATTTCACCATCCAGTTAGGCTCATCAACCATAACTCCTTCAAAAACAGCTAGAAACCTTGGAGTTGTGATTGATGATAAGCTGAATTTCTCAGACCACATTGCTAAAACTGCCCGGTCCTGCAGATTTGCTTTATACAACATCAGGAAGATCAGGCCCTTTCTAACGGAGCATGCTGCACAACGTCTTGTCCATGCCCTTGTAATTTCTAGGCTGGACTATTGCAATGCTCTCTTGGCAGGTCCTCCAGCCAGTTCTATCAACCTCTACAATTAATCCAAAATGCTGCTGCAAGATTAATCTTTAATGAGCCCGAAAAGAACGCATGTCACACCTCTGTTTGTCAATTTGCACTGGCTACCAGTAGCTGCGCGCATTAAATTCAAGGCATTAATGTTGGCCTACAAAACCACCACTGGCTCTGCAACCATTTACCTAAATTCATTACTTCAGAATAATGTGCCCTCTAGAAGCTTGCGTTCTACAAGTGAACGTCGTATTATTGTTCATCTCAAAGAGGCACAAGATCACTTTCACAGACTTTTACATTAATTTTTCCCTCCTGGTGGAATGACCTGCCCTGCTCAATCCGAGCAGCTGAGTCCTTATAGCCATCTTCAAGAAACGACTAAAAACACTTCTGTTCCATCTTTATTTGACCCTCTAACTCTAAGCACTTTCTATTCTATTTTACTTCTACTTTATCTATATTTATCTTCTTTTTTTATAAAAAAAAAAACACACTAGCTTTCTATTTTTTCTATTCTATCTACTTGTTTTTCTTTGTGTGTGTATATACGTGTGTGTGTATAATATATATATTAGATATATATATATACACCTTGCTACGTGTCCTGCGTTAGGCTAACCGAGACTTGTCATTTGCATTTATATATTGTTGCTCTTTTGTTAGTTTTGACTGCTTTTATTGTCCTCATTTGTAAGTCGCTTTAAAAGCGTCTGCTAAATGACTAAATGTAAATGTAAATTCTTCAGAAATCATTCTAATGTGCTAATTTGCTGCTCAAGAAACATTTCTTACTGTTTTCAACCATTATATTTTTTTTTTTCAAGAATGTTTGATGAATATTTGAAATGGAAATATTTTCACATTGTGATCAATTTAATGCATCCTTGTTGAATAAAAGCATTATTTTCTTTTTCAATGAAGAAGAAATAATCTTACCAACCCTAAACTTTTGAATGGTATTGTGTACGCAAAGAAACGTGCAACTGACACATAAGTGGCATCCAGAAGTAAAATAAATGTGGCAACTGAAAGGAGATATTGCAGTTAGCAGAAACATGTTTAGTAATGTGTCTTTGAGCACTGGCAGGAGCTAGTGGCAAAATGTACGTCCATGAAGAGAATGAGCAGAATGTTTATGAAATATTCCTGTTTTGCCATTATCCTCTACTGTGAACTGTCAGGTACTTATAAGACTTCTTCTGTGTTCTCTTTTTGAAACATAGCTGGTCTCAGGGGCACGTCAAGGACAAACTCCAGACATGCTTTCATGTGGTTCTTTTAGAGTAAAGGGATCTTTCATTCCACCCTTGCGTATTGGCCGGTGATATGCAGAGCTTTTCATATGGTTTGACTGGTGCAACTCTGTTCTCAGCTCCTCAGTTTATCAAAAGCTTCTTATTCACATCAACCGTTTTGAGGGAATACTGGTGTTTTTATGTAGAGCTTATACTTTCTAATAACTCCAACAACAACATTGCACAATGGGATGTTGTTATGTACTTTCACTTCATATTAATTTTAATTATAACCATTAACAAGATCTAATACTAGTATATAATAACTAATTATAAGAATTATAATAATATACTTGACCTGGGTTAATGAGTTAGAAATGCCATAAAACATAGCGATATTTAAATGTTAAATGATATTTAAATATACTGATTTTATTTTAATCATCATATCATTAAATACTTATTGGCAAGGTAATTCAGGTTCAACTTAATGTATCGAACTTACTTCACAAAAGTAGTATTGTGTGACCTCCCTGTTGAGGAAAGAATTGTATTCTCACTTGTGTTTAATCTTTGACTGTCAAAACCCAGTTATCTGAGAATGTCTTGGAATGTCTTACATTCTTATTTTACAGCCATAACTTCAATAAGATTTACATGCTGCACTGAAAACATAAAGCACTCTTATTAAATGCATGTCCTTTAAATAAAGATCACTTTTATGATTTTAAAGAGTGAATATTTGATATATTGACTTTCTGATGCAAAATATTCTGTGGATTTAGTTGCAATGCTCTGTATTAAAATAGTACAGAATAGTAATCTGCTTAAAATAGTAAGGAGGTAAAAAACTAGATATTATTTAACTCACATATTTACGGTAAATGATTCCACAAATTGTGATTCTATCAATATAGGCAAGAATACAAATCAGTCAATTGGCACCACAAACAACGACATGACTAATTCAGCTTACAGTTTATTCTGAATTCTAGTCATAAATCATGATCACATCTGACACTGCATTCGTATTGTCCTTGATGGCGTAGTCAGTCACCTGACCGGCGCTATTCCAGAAGAGACTCAGAGCTGGAAAGGGACCATTCTCAAGCTGGTATCAGGATCACCGAGGGTTCGACAGCATGTATCATGACTTGGAAGAGAATTGGATTCCCCTTCTTCACCAGATGGACCTCATCTGTCTCCTTGATGAGAATATTGTGCTCATTTTCTAGATCCTGTTATAGGTGTATTGTATAGGATTCTGCCTAGAATCGCTTCATATGTGGCATCAGGATTCTAAATTCAGCTTTCGCTTCAAGTTGCATTCCTTGAATAATCATGCTGATGTCCATAACCCATTAGTTCTCACACATCTCTATAGTTTTTTTTCTTTTGAGGATAACGTCTCAGTTACGTACGTAACCCTCATTCCCTGATGGAGGGAACGTAGACGTTATGTCGTGACTCGACATTAAGGGATTCACTTGGGAGCCTCAATCATCTCTGACTTTAAGAGAAAACGGCAATGAAATTTGACTAGTGGATTTTGCATTCCTGAGCCACTCCCCGTGCATACGAGTATAATTAGGCGACAGGTGCATTCACTCTTCAGGTTTTACGTTGAGGAGCCAAGAACTTGTCCCCTGGGCACACGTGTTCGGTGGTGGCATGGGACATAACATCTCCATTCCCTCCATCAGGGAACGAGGGTTATGTACGTAACGTTCCACTACGAGTTATGTCGTGACTCGACATTAGGGGGTCCATGAAAAGCACCACAACCTGAACCCCGTCGCAACCCTATGGCATCGCAAATGTTGACAAGCAGCCGCGTGTCAGACAAATGCCACACAAAGGTCGTAACCTTCCCACCGCCCCAGCGCAAATTCGCTGCCCTTGGTACCCGCAGTGACCAGAGGAGAGTATAACGCTGCTGGTGATAGCCAAGCCGCTTTTCCTTTCACACCAGAAATTTCTTAACAGAAGGGATTGTGGCCTTCAATGAAAGTTTTGCTTCAAGTCTTTCCTATTTGTTGTTACAACTTGGCAGTAACGACGGGGAAGCAAGCCTTCCAGAGAAGGGCACTACATTGATGCCCCTCCTACCCGCCCGCGGATGTAATCATCAGTGGCAGACACCGAATTGACTGGCCCCAGGCCTGGGCTGGACATGGACCACTGAGAGGTGCACCTTACCGTGGAATAATCACATATGGGATTGCCCGCAGGGAATCAAGCCATATGGACACCTAGCCCAGTACATAGTGTCTAACCGGGATCCCGGCAAGCTACCACAATGAGGGCAGTGCTTGCAGGTTCACCACCTGATCGCGAAAGGGCGTGGTGGGAACCTTGGGCACGTATCCAGGCCGTGGTCTCAGGACAACGTGAGAGTAGGCCGGCCCGAATACAAGGCACTCTTTGCTCACCGAAAATGCTTGGAGGTCCCCCCGGGCCTCTTGATGGAAGTGAGCATGGTCAGGAGCGCTGTCTTAGTAGACAGGAACTTAAGCTCGACTGAATCCAGCGGCTCAAATGGACCCCTCTGAAGTCCAACCAGGATGATAGAGATGTCCCAGGAGGGCACCAGGGGTGGCCTAGGAGGATTTAACCTGACGAAGAGATAGTGCTTTCTCAGGGACCGGCCGTCCACTGCATTGTGATGTGCTGTGATAGCAGCCACATACACTTTCAATGTGGATGGTGACAGCCTACACTCCAACCTTTCTTGCAGGAAAGAAAGCACTACTCCAATCGTGCATCTTCAGGGGTATTCTTGGCGAGAAGAACACCAGTTTGCGAACAGACTCCACTTCAGTGCATAAGCTTGCCTCGTCGAGGTAGCTCTAGCCTGACTGATGGTGTCCACCACTGCTTGTGGCAGACCACTCAAGATCGCTGTGTCCCGTCCAGGAGCCACACATGGAAGTTCCACAGATCTGGACGCAGGGGCTGTCGCAAGGAGCATGAGTTCTGAAAACCAGGTCCGGGTGGGCCAGTACGGCGCAACCAGAAGGACCTGTTCCTCGTCCTCCTCGACCTTGCACAGTATCTGTGCGAGCAGGCTCAAAGGGGGAAATGCATACTTGCATAGAGCCCGAGGCCAGCTATGTGCCAGCGGGTCCGTGCTGAGGGGGACCTTGGTCAGGGAGTAATACAGCTGGCAGTGGGAGGACTCATGGGAAGCCAACAGGTCTACCTGGGCTCCCCAGAATCGACTCCAGATCAGCCTGATCATCTCGGGATGGAGTTGCCATTCTCTAGGGAACGTGAGCTGTTGTGTGACCACGTCGGCCGCATGATTGAGCTCCCCCGGGATGTGGATGGCGCGCAGAGACTCCAGCCGCATCTGACTCCAGAGGAGGAGATGGCAGGTGAGCTGTGACATGCAACGTGACCGTAGACCTCCCTGTCGGTTGATGTATGAGACAGCCGCAGTGTTTTCCATGCGGACCAACACGTAGCAGCAGTGGCCGGAACTGCCGCAAGGCCAGATGCACTGCCAAGGTGGTTGATGTGCCAAAGCAGTCAGGGCCCTGTCCAGTGCCCCAAGACTGCCTGCCAGTTGCATATAGCGCCCCAGCCCATACTGGAGGCATCTGTCATGATGACAACATGCCGGGACACTTGTTCTAAGGGCACCCCGGCCCATAGAAAAGCAAGGTCCGACTAGGGGCTGAAAGAGCGGCGACACATCGGTGTGATGGTCACACGATATGTACCGTGGCGCCATGCCCATCTCGGGACTCGGGAGTGTAACCAGTGCTGAAGTTGTCTCATATGAAGCAACCTGAGCGGCGTGGGGCATATGGCATCCGATCACAAATGCAGACATGGTTTTATGTTTACGCGGCGCGATGCAATGCAACACGTAAAAAGACAGTATAAATCATTATAATTCGTAATCCGTATAATCCGGCCGGACAGGGCATCACAGTATGGTAAGGGGCGTAACATTTCTGTCACACGCTTGAGGTATTCGGCCAATCACAACGTACTAGATAGCTGGCCAATCAGAGCACACCTCGCTTTTCAGACCGATGAGCTTTGTAAAAATCAACGCATTTCTGAAAGGTGGGGCATAGAGGAGAAACAATAATGTACAGTATGTGGAAAATAATGTTTTTTGAACTTTAAACCAAACGCGTAAACACATTTCATTACACCAAATACACAAAATAATGTTCTTTTTAGCAACATCATATAACCCCTTTAATATCCCTAAAGAGAAGATGAAGGAGCTGTTATCATCATCTCACTGGCAGTTTGATTGGTCATAGAACAAAACTAATGTGCTATTTCATTTAATTGTCTATATTATAAAAACGTTTCTGATAATGGCAAAAGTTTTATATGCAATCAGCAAATCGCTATGCTAAATGCTTCAGTTCTGTGGTGATTTTGTGTAGTTAGAGTGTCTTAGGGGTTATTGACACATTTTATTTCATAAAGCTGACGGCCACCATATAAATCTAGGGTTTTAATATCACCTACATTTTAGAGAGAAGAAAATTAGACCCTAGTGATAAACAATAAATATGCATTACACATTCCTACAAATGTGTAGTATTCTCTTATGAGATGGGAAGTGCCTCTATAAACAGATTCTCCCCAGTGAAAGGAGCCCGTCTCAAATGAATGGGGTTTGCAGGGAAAAACAAGTCTATTTTTGGAGCTTCTGCATTCATATATTTATACATTTACATGAATCAGTTTGTCTTTTGCCTTTAGCAACTCTGCACTGCCTTGACTCCCCTGTAAAGCGTGAGTGAATGGCAATACATGCTTCCTCGGATGAAACGCAATCAATTGTGGCAGGTTAAGGACACACATGAACCAGGAGGAAGTAAACACGGCTGACTGATACTCCAGGGCTTTCACAAACTATAAGGGAAAACGTGACTCGACTGTGCTTTATCATGGGTTGTGCTGCGCATTCCATTCAAATACGCCATGGAGTCGCGGAGGATTAATGAGCAGTGAGGTGTGAGATTTTGACATAAATTAAACCTGATAATAAGGCTTTTTGTTTAACATTATGTGCTTTGATGAGGTCATAAAGGGTTATTATATAGAACAGCTTGGCTTAAAGTGATAGTACGCGTAAATATGAAACATAAAAAAAAAAATGAAAAGATATTTTGAACAATGTTTTGTTCATACAACTAAAGTCAAAGAAGTTGAAAACAACACTGGACCCCCCTTGATATTCATTGTATGGTTTTGTATTGTATGGTTTTATAAAATATATATGTTTTTTTTTAAATAATTTTTGATTAATATTAATTATTCATTAAATGCAAGAAAAAGAAAGAAAAATTGTACTGGTAATTTTCTGCCAGGACAATATCAAGTAATTTTATTGACATTTCAGTTAACCTTAAAACACAACACAATGAAGTGCAAAATTTTATATACAAGTAAAACACCTGTAAAATAAAATAAAAAAAATTATAAATATGGTAAATTCCTTCATATTAATACAATACATTGTGCCCTATATATAAGGCACCTCATTGACTAATTTTGTATAAAAATGACAACAATTCTTGTCAATTAAGTACTTTTATTTTTTCATTGTCATGAAAAACTGCATAAAAAATTGTTTTAACAACAATTATTAGTTAATAAATAAATGATCATGCACAATGAACATGAATAAAAACATAAAGAAAAAAAACGACAAAATATATGCAATAAAGGCCAAGTTCAAAATATGTGTGTACAGTATTTTGGTGCAATTGAGTTTTAGTTTTCTTATGCTGATGATGAGGATGTGGGGTGTGAAAGCATCTACAGTATTTTTAGAGTGCACAATATCGTATTTTGTTGTTTTACTTAAGAAATACTACCTGTATGACAAGAAGTCATACAGGTCTGGAAACACTATGAGAGTGAGTAAATGATGACAGAATGTTCATTTTTGGGTAAACTATTGCTTTAACTGCTCTGTGTTGCCTTTTAAAGGCATTTAAAGCAAGACTTTGAACTTGAACATTCACACCCTGGCATAGAATAAGATGGGAATTTAAACATCCCCAAGCATCTGCAGTTTTTGTTAACAATTACCTACGTAGACTACATTGTGCATTGTTGGATTAAAAAACTTTAGCTTTCAGCCTTTTGTGAAGATAGAATGTACTAAACCTGTCAGACACAAAGTCTTGCTTATCAAACACAAAGCAATGATGTTTTTCATACGGATTGTTCTGGAGGAAAATGTCTTGTTATTTGTTGCAGGCCCCAGAGGCCGGATAACAGTGGGAGGTCAGTAAGCTGGCTCAATCAGCGTGCATGGGTGAACATAGCAAGCTTAACCTGCAAGCTCACACATACATACACACACACACTCTGTGCTGAACGTTTTACAATGGAACAGGTAGAAAAGTCCTCATCTACGGGACATTTAAACCTTCATACTCATTTGGACAGGATGGAACCATCATTACCCAAAATGACTCATCCAGGGCTGCCATCAAATTCTTTAAGCACGTGACAATTCCTTTATTAGGCTGCATTGTAATAATTTTTGGTTGCACTACCTGTCACCGGTCTTGCCAGATTCCCATTGTCTCCTCTGAGTGAATCACTGTGGTTGGATGAAGGTGAAGGAAGGCATAGGCTAAACAGATAGATCGAAAAATTCAATTACAGATTTTGCGAGGTAGATGAGAATAGAAGAGTGTGAAGGATCTTGGGAGTTGCAGACAAAAGTTCTCTCATTACGGACTGTCTCTGCCCTACTTAGGTGAATACATTGGCGGCTTGGCTCATTATTGCCTGGCAGAGAATGATATCTTGGGGTCAACCACATGACATGCTGTTCAATGATTGATGAAAGAGGGAGGCTGTCCATTTAGCTTCCTCGGCTTGTGGTGTTTAATATAATTCAGATACTTTATGAAATCATAATTAAAATCCATTCATGGGTCCAGTACTGAATCATAACCAAGGTATCTTCAAAGCGGCAGAAGATGCACCTGGTAATCTCTTTTTGTTCATGAGAGAGATTTGTTCATAATTGGGTGTTTCTTCAACTTCGAGTGCTTTTATGTCCTAGGTGTGGATGTGTGTGTGTGTGTGTGTGTGTGTGTGAGATGTGTGTACCTGTTTTTCTATTCTGGTGGGAACTTAAACCTGAATACATACAGACTCATGGGGACTTGTGTCATGGTGGGGACCTAAATTGAGGAAACAAGCTAATAAATAATTCAGAATGAAGTTTTTGGAAAATCTAAAAATGCAGAAAGTTTCCTGTAAGGGCTAGGTTTAGGTGTAGGGCGATAGAATATACGGTCTGTACAGTAGAAAAACCATTATTCATTAGAGTCCCTACAAGGTTAGCAAACCAGACATTGTGTGTGTGTGTGTGTGTATCTAACTTACTACTGTGAATTTTTCTTGAATTACATTAAGGTCACATTAAAAGTAACTATTATGCCTTTACTATTTATTTTTAGTTAAATGTCTTGTATGTACACTTGAAAAAAATTGGTATAGACCAATTTTCATTGAGAAATTGCTAGTACATTTCACAAACAATTACAAAGAAATGGCAAGTAACACATTGAAATAATATATTTTTTTAAAGTAGAAATTGATAGTATTTACTTGTAGAGAGTACTTCAGTAATCTTTTTATGTACAACTTTGAAAAAGCATTTTTTACAGTTTTTTATTTATTGTTATACCCTTCTCATTGACTTAAACAAATATTTTTTTACACTGTAACAATATTAATATGATCGAAAGAGTGAAATAAATTAAAACCATTTCAATATCTATTGTCTGAAAATGATTAATATACATTTTATTCAAGTTATGCCTGTTCCTTATAAAGCATTTCCACTAGTTTTTATTAAAAAATAAGCAATAGAAATAAAATAAGAAATAAACAATATGTTTTTGTTGTGCTGTAATTTGGTTAAATTACGGCAAAAGTGAAAAAAAAATATTTTATTGCATGCATTAGAATACTTATTACATGGTCAAATAAAATGCTAGCTAGAACAAAAAAAAAAAGAAGACATTTCCATCACCATCATTTCAAGATCAGAATGACATTTGTTGTAATATTATGCATTTATATCTGGTTTTGGGCACTCTTAGTAGACCAGTTAAATTAACTGATAGAAAAAAAATTATTGCTTTTTATTTTTCCTTGAATATAATTTCAATAACACAATATCTGAGCAGATTAATGATTCTCTGTTTTCCCTTATAATTTAAAATCAATTCACAGTGCTTCCAAAGTTGCTCTATACTCAAACCTGCCCGTTACCCCTAAGCAGAGGTGCTGCATTTCCAGAACAAAACATTGGTTTTGTTTAACACAAATGTTTAATGAAATGTAAATATGTGCCGCTACGGAACGTAAAATGATAATTGACATATTCCTCCTAGAAAGAATCATGTTTTCAGGGAAGTAATAATTCATTTAGGCTTGCATTATGCATTATGTAGGGTCGCATTATCTTTTGGCGCAGTTCCCGCAATGTTCTGCATGCTTTCTTTTTCCATCAATGCCAAAATGAGTATTTTTCATAGTAAAATGTGTCATTGTAAAATTAGAGTTATTTGGGGCACGTCGCAGCTAGCAGCATGTGGTATGTCTTGTAAAGTCTTAACGCTTCTTTTCCTGTTTTATTCAGACTTCAACTCCAATCAGGAGTTACATCAGCTGATTAATTGCAATTTCATGCAGTTTAACGGTGCCACAAAGCAGTATATTAATATTTGAGGAATGAACATTTCCTACTGTTTAAAACTTCGCTTTAGACATTGGGATGCAGTTGTTTGTGCACAGCTTCCCTAATTGGAAGTACCGTAATGTTGTAACACTAAACTTACATTTCTGCCTGAGATGAATTCAACCATTAGCTTAGGTTTTGACTTATTATCTCAGTACTTAATCTTAGAGGCAATAGATTCATTAAACTAAAAAGGTAAAGAAAATCCAAATCAGCACTATTGAGAGAGGTTTTGATGGAAATTGTCTCAGCCTGTTAATTAAAAACTGAAGCAGATGGATGATTAAAAACAAAAAGCTCATTACTCTAGCACTGGAGAATATCATTTACTTCCAATTAATTATTATATATTGCACTAGTATATGACGTAAACTCATTTGCCTGGGAGCAAAGGTCTATGGTCTGTCCTTGTGAACGCTGGTGGCCACACGTCAGATTCCAGTCCGACTGAAACTTCACACCCGTGTCCCTGGGACATGGAGGTTAACACATGTGTTAACGCTCCAAAAAGGTTGTTCAACTATTCATAGTGAACGTGCATCACCAGTAGCAATGCTTGCTGGGAAAAGGGATATGAACACATACTGTACGCATTTTGTCATTTTGACATTTTGTCATTGATAAATCATAAGCCGGAATATTAGTAATTTCCTTTCTTTATCACCCCCTTGTGTTCAAAAAAGATTTTTTGAATGGCACTAAATGGTGCATATTTAAAGTCCCTATTAATTCAAGAAGCAGTTTGTCACTACTGACATCTCATTCTCTCCGGCTGATTATCCGGCTCGCTTTATTTGGAAATATGTAAGCCTCGTGTGTCATGTGGAAGCATTCTCGGGCCCTGCCCTATAAATAACACTCGTGTGTTATGCTATTTAGAGAGAGAAAATCTGTCAATATGCTTTATTTGAATATTAATTAACCCCTTGTCATTTGTGTTGTTCAGGATTTCTTTATAAAACCATTTGACTTCATTATTATCTGGTCTACAAAAGCCTAAAGCAATAACTTTTTAGTCATACATGGAGATAACAAAATCCTTCTTTCAGTGGTAGTTTTTAGTGAAACTCATTTTTTACCTTTCCTTTGCAAAATGAGGAAGGAAATGAAATGATTAGTTAGATTTAAAAAGTTGTTACTGATAAAAGCTCTCTTTTATATTTTATTTGGGGCTTTTTGGCCTATTATTAGTGGCTGTAAATTGGAGAGAGGACATAAAAAACACCAAGGCGTGTGTCAGAGCTTATGGGCCACCACGAGAAAAAAAAAAATAAAAAAAGAAAAAAAAAAAAAAAAAAGTTTTTTTTTTTTTTTTTTTTTTTTTTTTTTTTTTTATCAATACAAAAGTGTCACATGCCATGGGGGAATTCACTAAAAATAAAAGTGTTGTGTATTTGCATGTGCTGTCTTTATTTTAGCACCTGATTTGATTTACAAAAGCAATTATGCAAATCAGATAACAACACAAACACACCCCAAAATCTGAATTGCATTTGCATAATGCAATTCCCCATCCAGGTGCACGAAAAAACTAATTTAATCATTTAGTCCATTAGTAAAAAATTTGATGTCAAAACTGTTATGACATCTAACCAGTTTGTGGTGATATGTACTTGATATGTACGCAAAACTGACAGTTTAAGCAGAACAAGCTAAAGGACTAATGAGTGTGCAAGCATAATGTGATCCACATCAGACCAGGCTAATTACTGTACAGCTGCACTGGATTTACACTTTCGAGTTAAAAGTCAAGGACAAAAGTGAGATCTGCGCTGTTTATCTGGTTTCAGTTACTGCAAACTGGTAGAAGGGGTTTAGCAGTAATTATGATATGGTGGGATTGAGCATGTATACTGTTACTTATGTTGTGAAACAAGATCATAGGAATGGAATATATATATATATTTTTATACCATGGCTCGAGAGCAAAGAATAAGAGTGGTGCTAGGAAAGGCCATAGTCTTGATGTTTATGTTAAATATGAATGCTCGTTGGCATAGAACTCCTGACGGTTAGTGAGGTTAATGCATGCTGACTTAACATAAATGTCTCTTCTTCCAGCTGGGAATATGCCAGCCGACCGCCAGGCATCACGTTTTATTCTTAGCTGCTGCCTCTGTTTTTTTTTTTTCTTTTCCTCTGTTTTTCTCACCCACCTTTATTTAAACAACCCCCTCCTTTGCCATTTCTCCAGCTTTTTCCTTAATTTCTGAATGATTTACAGTTATGATTGGGAAAATGACATAAGAGAAACGTTGCTGTAGTGACTTTTTCCCTGGACCATGCTTGAGAGTTTTACTGCTTTAGTGATTGGATTGGAAAATAATGTTATGATTGGAAAATAATGTTACCGGCTTGATCTTTGAATCTTGTTAATCAAAACAGACTGTTCAAGTCATTTTGTTCATTTGAGTGTAGTTTAAATGTTGTATTTTTTCAGTAGTCAAATTTCCCAAACTAATCCACATACGCATTCTTTGATTATATTCTGAATTATCATTATAATGCAGCCAAAGATAAATTATGGGGTTGGGGGGGGGGATGATTAGTTAATCTCCTGAGACTTTCATTTATTTGTCACTTGGCATGATTTTCTAGCAGAACTGGGATGCTTTTCAACTGTTGCTGCAGCATTTTTTTCTGTGGGTTAAAGGTTTGACATATTGCAAATTATATTTAAATGTAATAATAATAATAATAAAATGCTTGTATTTACATTTTACATTCTACCAGTGATAAAACTGTATGTCATTTAGGTATGGAAGTGGCATATTTTGAGTTTTGATATGTGGGCTAGGGCCATTGGGCTAGATTTGGGGAATTTTTTGGTTGGCCATTGGGCTAGTTTTGTTGCGCAGACTGGCAACCCTGATTGACACATAATGAACAAATTGTTCATGAACGACCAATCAGTCTGCCTTTTCTGTGTTTGCAGGCTACATTTACATGGTCAGGTATAATTGAGCTACTGCTGGGTTTTGTGCAAATCTGTCTCTCTGAATATACATGACACAAAGTATTATTGCCGCATTTTTGCTGCATACGTCATTGGGGCACAACCTTCGACATGAGCCGTTTACTCAGACCCATTTGCTTGAACACAGATCCATTCATGAACTAAAATAAACTAAACTAAAGTTGTTCTAATGAGTGAGTCGTTGAACCGTGCACTCAACCAATTTAAGAAACGACTGATTGTGCTTTAGCTTTATTTTAAACTATTTTGTTTGGCAGACCTCAAATAGTGAAAGTAACAGGCAGGATTGTGTCTAAAATGTAAGATACTTAGTATTTATTAAACTTTTGTATAACAGAAATATCACACACACTTACAACAATTTTGCTTTAGTCTGAATATCAGCAGCACTCTTGCTTGTGGGTGGGATTGCTTAATTATACCAGTTATACTAATATATTTTTTTAGCTCCCATGAACAGATATAATTTAGGTTGTTAAGTGACAACACTCATCAGTTTTACATATTCTTTTAAACATCCTATTGTCATAAATGGATTGGAGGAAAATAACTCTAAACTTACCGGTTCCCATGCTTATGAAACAGCTGCTCTGTGTCCAGCCCTGTGAAATGAGGGATGAGATATTCTGAAGTCAACTGAATGCCTGCCAAACCCTTACACTTTGATGCAAGGCAAATATTTGTAGCGAATCAGCTCATGGGGAAATATGAATAATTAACCATAAACTAGTTATAATTAACTATTCATATATTAGATCCACTGTAGATATTTAGCTGACCACTCAGGGTCAACTGTCTTGTCAATTCTAAGAACGTTAATTTCCTGGTTAAGGGAATTAACTTTCTTACTGTACAATTTTACAAAGCTTGTAGCGTAAATCTGCATTATTAGTGACTCCGGTTATGAGCAAACCATGAACAACGTCAAGTGTGATACAAGTAAGGTTTTATTAACTACATACACACTTAACTAGTCCCAACATACTACAAAACACATAAACTGTTCTAACTCCTACTACAACCCAACGCTGGTGCTTCACCTACAACACAACACACACCATACAGTTGTAAGGAAAGGGTAAAGTTAAACCTCAGCACAGAAAGAGGCATAAGAATGAATTTTATGGAACCCTTTTGCATATTCAGCCGATCTACGCCTGAGGAAAACGCGATTCTTAGTTTTCAACACACCTTGGAAAAAGGTGTAACTGATACTTAATGTATCAATTTATAAGACTAAGTTTGATACTTGCGAGTCTCTTATGTCTGAAAGAGATTCCTGATGCAAATATTAAGGTCCAAGATCTTGCTGAAATTAGTTGATGAAAAGAACCAGTTTGAGTCAGTATCACTTGATGAATGGAAAGGACTAGGCCGAAGAAAGGCCTGGCACAAATGCTTTGGTATCCTGGAGCGTTTTCTCACATCTTCTTAGCTTCGACCGAACCCCCGACTGGGGCGGTCACATGGTGTGTGGCCTTTAAAGCCTGCAGAGATCCACGCCTCTCAAGATGGGCTTGTCCAATGAGGAAGGCTGAAATCCCAAGCGGGAGGTTGGATATACTGGGGATTTTTATGACTCTTTGCCTGTAAGCATGGTATTTTGCATATGTAAATCGCTTGGGTGTGAATGCACAAATTAATAAAGATTCTTAGAACACTAATACGTTGCATAGGTATAAACATACAATATAAACTCTCAATTAGATCATCCGAAGACGAATTCATATATACTAGACATGGTAGAGTTACTTATATGAATGAGTGGTTTATCGTAAGCATGAATAAAAATAGTCTATAATACAACAGATTAAATACAACACAGCAATAATATACACAATGGCCTGAAGAAAATGGGTGTTCATTCAAAGAAGGTTTTCCTATGAATTAATTAGTAGAAAAGTAAATTTCTACTGTGCGTTTGTCCTGGGGACACAGAGTGGGTTATCCTACTCACATTCCTGGGGGGGTCATAAACCAGTGATATCATGATTAGTTGTGCTGGGGACCAAGCTGTTCTGCCTTTCTGAGGTTAGGTGCATTTTCGGGGGAAGGGTCCATAGACCCTCGTAATTGGCCATTTGGTTAAGTGAGGGGGAGTTAGATATTATTTGTTAAATATAACAAAAAGTTGTGTGCCTGATTGGTCCAAATGCTACATATTGGAGGCTAACCCATCAGTTTATTTTATGGTCAAAGGATTAACGCCATGCACCTGTTTAATGAATAGTGAAATAATGTTGATTTTGTAATCAGTTGGAGGTGCTGTTCTCTTGATGTTTCATTGTTTGAGCGATTCAGTGCTGATGTAGGCTGGTAAATTAGTTTTTCAGTTCATTTGAAGTTTCATGAAATTGCCAACAGTAACCCACAATAACAAAAGGCTACGATTTACTTCTTTTTAAAAAAATTTTTTACTTTAGCTGGCAATTTATCTAGTTTTGGTGAATTGTCTTGTTGAAGGTGTATTTAACTATTACTTATCGGTTCCCTTTTGGATTTGGAAGTCTATTGAATATCTAATGTCTTCACTGATCTATTGGCTCCAAAGATTACTTTTTTTTAGATAACCGTTTGGTCCCTTACTTAAATACCGTATATATACATTTTTATTTTATTTATTTATTTTCTTTATTATTATGTATTTGGTTATTTTTAGCACATACACACTTTTCAAATACTTACATGGTTTTTATATATATTAAAAAAATCAATATACTGTCTTCAGGTTAGTGTGATGAACAACAACTGTGGTTACTCTGACTGGACACCTGTGTGAACTTGAAGAAAACAGACATCCTAAAAAAAAAAAAAAACATCTTCAGACCACTGATTTAAGGTATTATCACACAAGGATCAGAAAGTTTGTTCATTCTGAGGTCCATTTTGTGTCTAATGCAAGGACAAACGTGTGGAATAGTTGTCCAAATATGTTTTGGGCCCCTGTAACATTATATTTGTTAGTATTTAGTTAAGTCTTTAAGTTGAGAGCATATTTCTCCAGTTTGGCCTAATTAAATTGTCATGCAGGCACATTGTGTGCAGATCTAAAAATATACAGTGATAAATATAATATGACTGCTGCTGTTTCTAAATAATGTAACATCTGGTTTAAGAAGACTATATCTAAACACTTTATAGTTTACATTAACTCATTTATCAAACACGTGATCAAATAATATAACACATGAGATTGTAAAAAAAAAAGGGTGCTTCAGGTGATCTTACAGAGAATTAATGCCACCTTATGATATTTTATAAATTTCTGTATCACTGATTTCCTAAGTGTTGCACACAAAAGTGAGAACATTTAGCTTGAATGTCTATACTATATTGAAGATTATTTAATGAAGCAAATGTCAGATTTACTTCTAAAGCCACTCATTTAATTGCAACATATAAGCATTGCAGTTAATGGTGTTCACCGTCTGTTTGATTTATGTATAAAATTGGTAACTAACTGCATGATTCTTACTGTACATTTCTGTCATAGTCACCACTACAGTTTTTTTTAAATTGGTTTGGTACCATTTTCACAAGTAAGGTGTATGTTTTCAAAACTTTTAGTACAAAACTTTAAACTGATCACACTTGTAACACCACTAGTCATTCTTTCAAAACCTGATCTCATGATTTCATTGTAGTTGCGCATATTTTCATTTCACATAATCATTGTTTCAGAACACAAGATCTTAGTAATATGTGATGAGAACATTTGGTTTAATCACCGAAACACAACAGTATGATCTTCTTTCAATTTAGTACTTTTAACAATCAGTTCATTCAAGGGCAAACAATACAAGATTGATGTTTTAAATCACCTTTGTTGCTGAAATATTCACAGTAATACAGGCAATAACTGTCATGTTAGAAAATACATTTACATTATACCTAACTTGCATATCTCACATAAAATCAATAATGTTTTTTAAAAGTATTTATTCAGTGTGTTATCAAAAGTTGTGATGAAGGTATGACATGGCCATAAGGTTTTGTGCTAGAACAGAGTTTACTGTCAATGCAGTAAATGTCCTCACTGTGCCATATGACTGAATCTATACTCTAGCTGAACTTTTCAGATGAAGGGCGAGTTATAGTAATGTGCAGTCTTTACCATGGTAATGCTTTAATATACAGTATCACATGGCATGATGTAATGTAAAAGGATGTATTTGATGCCATCTGTCTCCCTTCTTCTGATTCATCTCTGATCAGTTCCTCTCCCTTGTGTCCTGCTGTATGTTCGCAAATAGCAAAACACACAGTTTTACAAATGAGGATGTCCTCAAAGGGAGGTTTTAGGTGATTTTGTCAAGTTTTGCTTACTTTTGGGTACCAATTTGTCCCCAAAATATTGCAGTAAGTAGACACACACACACACACACACAGGTTTGCCATAGGCGTAATGGTGACATTCTATAGAGTATTGGGGTAATTATACTGTCCTCTCCCCATACACTAGCCCTATTCCTAATTACCCTTACGAAAAAAAAAAATTTCTCATTGGACCCAAAAAGGAAAATGATTTCAGATATTGCCATCTTTGTGGGGACATTTTGTCCCCATAAAATAGGGTTTACCTGAAGCACACACACACACCCTTACAAAATAGTGGCTATCATCTTAGATAAATCCCTTTTAGTGTAAAAATAATTAATTGCATTTGGTTATACCTAAATTGCAATCCTGTTCTAATATAATATGTGACCCTGGACCACATAACCAGTCATAAGGGTCAATTTTTTTCAAAATTGAGATTTACACATCATCTGAAAGCTGATTAAGCTTTCCATTGATGTATGGTTTGTTAGGGTAGGATAAAATTTGGCCGAGATACAACTATTTGAAAATCTGGAATCTAAGGGTGCAAAAAAATCTAAATATTGAGAAAATAGTCTTTAAAGTTGTCCAAATGAAGTTCTTAGCAATGCATATTACTAATTAAAAATTAAGTTTTAATATATTTACAGTAAGAAATTTACAAAATATCTTCATGGAACATGATCTTTACTTACTGTAATAACCTACAGTTTTTTTTTTTATTGGTTTGGCACTATTTTCCATAAGGGGGTTTTCCAAAAAAAGAGTTTTGGGACAGCTTCAAAACCTTGTACAACTTTAAACTGATCACACTTGTAACACCACTAGTCATTCTTTCAAAACCTGATCTCATTGTAGTTGCACATTTTCTTTCCACATAATCATTGTTTCAGAACACAAGATCATTGTGATATGTATTGGTTTAATCACCAAAACACAACAGTAAGATCTTTTTTCAACTTAATACTTTTAACAATCCGTTCATTCATTAGCAAACAATACAAGGTACGGGTTTCAAATAATGAATGTTACTGTACTGTAAAACTGTATACACAGCAAATGTTACTTACGTTCAGACAAAAGCGATAAAAAAAAAACCTTTATACAACATGAAAATGTGATCAAAGAACACATCAAAAGTAATTTACATACGCAAGCAAAAAAAAAAGTATTTTATTTTAATTTACAACAATACTGTGGTTGCATGTGAAAAAAAAAAAAAACAACAACCTGTAAATGTAGACCTGAAATTCACATTAATTATCAAGTCTAGAAATGATTAATTATCATTTGGCCATAAATTTGAATCAACATCACAATGAATGTCTTCATTGTTCAGGCACCGCGGGAAAAACCTTCTGGCATGACGAATCCAGGCTTGACATTGTTCTGCAGTTATATCACCACAAGCTTCATCCTTGGCTTGAAGAAGGGTGACATGCTCATGGGGATGGCGATCATACACCTTCCACCTCCATGTAGAGATGAATTCCTCAATTGGGTTGAGGAAAGGGGAGTATGGGGGAAAGTAGAGGGTCATGAACCGAGCATGTGCCTGAAACCATTCCTGAACCAGCTCTGCATGGTGGAAACTGACATTATCCCACACGATAACATAGATGACATCTTCACCCTGACAGAGGCTAGGGCGGGACGGAAGGGGTGCCAGGCAAAACTGCTTCAAGCTAATTTAGAAAAGCTAATCAGGTGTTCAGTGTTGTATGATCCTAGAACTGGTCTACAGCCTACCACACCATCTTCAGATATAGCTGCACACATTGAGATGTTTCCCCCCACGTTGTCCAGGCACTTGGATGGTTGCCCTTTGGCCAATAAGGTTACGTCCACGGCGTCTGGTTTTTGCCAGATTGAAACTGGCCTCATCAACAAAATATACTTGTGATGATTCACAGCAGCATCCAGCTCCATCACCCTCTAAAATAATAATAATTTGGTTAGCTCTTTTACAAATAATAGTTGACATTGTTAGTCAGTACTGTAAATTGCATGTGATACAGTACACCAATTTAGTGTTGTACCTGAACATATTCTGAACGCAGTTGTTTCACCAGGGCATTGTTTCTCTCAAAAGGCACCAAGTAAATTTGTTTCATAGAAACCTGGTGATTCTTCAAAAGGCGGGCAATAGTTGGAAGGCTAATTGACGGCACATTGGCAAAGCTGTCATTGCTGTTCTCAATAGCCTGCTTGATTTCAGACAGCCGTATGTCATTCCTTGCCCTGACCATTTCCACCACAGCTAACTCCTGCTGGTCAGTCAAAACACGTGGGCGACCACCACCACCAGATTGTCTCCTGTTAATTCTGAGAGGACAACAGTATGCTGTCAATATTTTACTATTACAAATTACATAAAACTGTGACAATTACATGTTGTTCTTCTATACAGTAATGTCATTACTGTAACAGTACTATATTGTAAAAGTATAGTGAAGTTACTATAGCAGACTTACCGGTTTTCTTGGCGAAAAGTTCTGATGATAGAGCTGACAGTTGACCTTTGTAAGTTAGGCTGAACTAACCTGGCAGCCTCTGCCATGGTAAGGCCTTGTTAACCACATGGTCAGCAATGATGGCCCGGACTTCATTAGAGATGATGGTGCGCTGCCTTCTGCACCACCACCTCTTTCTCTTGGCCCACGTCCATCTCTCTGTTGAGGAGCACCACCACCACCACCTCTTTCTCTTGGTCCACGTCCACCTCTCTGTTGAGGAGCACCACCACCTCTTTCTCTTGGCCCACGTCCACCTCTCTGTTGAGGAGCACCACCACCTCTTTCTCTTGGTCCACGTCCACCTCTCTGTTGAGGAGCACAACCACCACCTCTTTCTCTTGGTCCACATCCACCTCTCTGTTGAAGAACACCACCACCTCTTTTTTTTTGGTCCACGTTCACCTCTCTGTTGAGGAGCACCACCATCCCTTTCTCTTGGCCCACGTCCATCTCTCTGTTGAGGAGCACCACCACCTCGTTCTCTTGGTCTATGTCTACCTCCTGTTGAGGAGCAGCACCACCACCTCTTTCTCCTTGGCCCACTCCACCTCTCTGTTGAGGAGCACCACCACCTCTTTCTCTTGGCCCACGTCCAACTCTCTGTTGAGGAGCACCACCGCCTCTTTCTCTTGGCCCATGTCCACCTCTCTGTTGAGGAGCACCACCACCTCTTTGTCTTTGCCCACGTCCACCTCTCTGTTGAGGAGCACCACCACCTCTTCGATGCAGGTTTCCTCTCTCTACAAGTCTGTCCTGCTCCATGTTTGAACATTGCAAAGTCTCACACACAGTTCTACTTATATGGTATCTAATTGTGATCATCAGATGAAAATAATTAGTAATCGGTCTTTCTTGACTGAAAGCTCTTGCAGCAATTTTTAACTTACAAATTATCAGACAACAATCAGACAAGTTGAAAATCTATGGACATAATAAATCATTCATTTATTAAACATTAAGATCAGTTTAATTAAATGATAGACAAATGTATTAAACTGAATGATAAGAGATGCAAATCAAAAGTTTGATAGTAATAGCTTTATGAAAGGCAGTTACTGTGAATGAAACATTTATATAGATGAAACACTTATTTTGTGTAGTGAAAAGGATATTTTGTGATTGTATATATTGTGCTAACACAATTGAAAATATGCTGAAATGTTTGAAAAAAGTGCACTTTTGATAATCTGTTGTGGTATTAGTACTAAGAGTTTTGAAAAGCTACCAATTGCTTTTGAAAATAGCGCCAAAGCAATAAAAAAAACCTGTAATACCTACTTCTAAATATATTGTAGAAATTAATTTTCAGTAAAGCTGCTTTGCAACGATTTGTATCGTGAAAAGCGCTATACAAATAAACTTGAATTGAATTGAATTGAACTTGATTAAAGGTTATTAACATCTGCCCAGTAGAACCTTGTTGTTCTGAAAATGTCCAGTTGTTCTTCTCAGAATTTTCAATCAAATTATCTCACTTTGAGGTCAGATGAGCATCTGCTGGACCTTTGGCTTCCACGTTGCCATTGTAGAGAATTTCCCAGCCGTTCTGTTAACATCGCCAGATGGCATTAGAGATGACTGCCTCTGCTGTTAACCACAATGACTTATATGTGCTCCAGTTCACATGACAAGGAACAGCAAATATCCTTGTGTAAAGATATTAAATAATTCATTTGGATAGTGTTTACTTACTGAGAAACACTATTCGTGTCCAGGATTGAATTTTAGGTCAGAGTTGAAAAATTTGTAGAACATTGTAATATTTTCAAATGATAAGATCTATGTGTTCTCGCCACAATGAAGTGTGTTTTCACCTGCTGTGCTCGCTCCTCTATTGCACAAACGATACTAGACAAATATTGGCTTTGAAATCTGCAAAGCATGGTGAAATTAAAGAAACGGTGTGGAGATGAAGCTCTCCATGATTATTTACACTTCATTTCACATGAATACAGCCCTTGTTTCTGTTTTTTTTTTTTTTTGAACAAAACCTAGAAAGTATGTGTTTGTCATTTGTAAAGTGGTTTTTCAATGGGACTTTTGTTTTTTATTTTCACAACCAAATTTTTTTATACTAAATTATTTCCAATGTACTCTGTTAAGATTTTGTTAAATGTAATATTATTATAATAAAAAATAGTACTAATAACAATTATTAATATTATTAGTGTTGTTATGTTGTGATTATTATTATAACCCAAATAAGCAAATAAATATTAATTAAATATTAACATCTCCATTGATATTCAGCAACATAAACACACACAAAAAAAAGGGAAATCTTCTAGCATAGCTTGTTTAGTTTATTGTTACGGCACATATTTATTGAATATTTATGACTAGCTTAACAATACTGTGATGTATTTCCATTCACATTTTCCGAGCAGTTACCAGACTGAAAGGAATGTTATTGTTGTCACAGTACATGTGGAGAGTTAAAGGGAGGAATTCCAAATGCAAGCATTTAACTGTGAAATAACAGCAAAGTAATTTCATTTCACACCTGTTTAATGCTTATGCCCGGAGAGAGGCTCCATCCGCAGTTTAGGCTTCAAGATAAGAGCTGATTTAAAATCCTCGAGAGCCTAACACAACATGACTTTATGAAACCCCTCTCCATAGCCAAACGCAAAATGTAAATTTTGCTAACTCAATTATGTTTTCTGCTCTGTGGAATAGTAATCCATTGTTCCTTCAGCTGTCCAATGTCTTCACGTCGGACTGAGACTTGCTGATAGCAGAATCTTGACTCTGCAGACAGACACACAAACATGCACGCACGCAAACACAAGGCCCTCGTTTCCCTCACCTGAACACACATAAACAGTGAGCTTTATCAAACTGCTGAGCTCCGGACTTGAGCAGGTTAACAGTCGAGTATCTCTGGTGAATCTCACTCAATAGCCGCCTCCCGCAAGAACACCTGAAGGGAATGTTCGCCAGACATTGTCCAACAACACACCGGATCCGGGTGGCATTTTGGCACTTCACAGGCTACTCTAGAGGGCATGCACAGATCACAACTAATAATAATAGATAAAATAAAAATCGGATGCAGAAGCTCACAAGATGCTTGACCTCGCTATACCGCTAAGGAAAACGATCACCTCAGCATTCATCCAGACTGCTTATAAAAGGGAAAACGTGCCATAGTTACCTTAAGGAACCATTTTTACTTGACCTGTCTGGGGAGGTATTAAATAAAAATTTCAGTCTCTGTTAATGGGACTGCAGAAGTTGTTGAGCCAATTACCTGAGCTTTAAATGTCATGTGACTAATCACTCTAAAGCTGTAGGAAATCAGCAACACTGAATGTTTGATAGCACCACAAGAACATGCCAGTTCAAGGACCTTCATTAGCAACTGTCTTGAGCTCTGATATCAATTATATATTATATACATATAATAGTGTTTTATAATGTTGAATATTAATTTTAGGGCAAAACCTTTGTTTGTTTGTTTTTTGCACTGGTTTCTTTAATTGAGATTTTGGGCCATTTGGCTTCTATAAAATTTCTTCTTTCAGTCGAGCTGAAAGAAAACAATACACTACACTTCTTCAATTTCGGTCTGTAGATTTCAATTAAAATGCATATCTTTAAAAGCATTTTTTTTCTCCAGTATTGAGCCAAAAATAATATCCACTTCACTCCACTTCAACCAGTTTTATTCTTATCTATATACTGAAGGTTTTTACAGAGGCATTTGTTTGTATGTTTATTCGTTTATTCCTACAAACGTGGTGGAAAATGTTGTATATTTTCTGATTTATGAAGTGATGAAAATGATCCAGAATGCTGCAGCATATTTTTTGATCATGTTTTTGATCATGGCTTGGATCCCGTTTTTCAATTTCGTTCTGAAACTGATGCAAATTATTGCAGTTTTTAATTAGACAATGCCTCATTAGCATAATCAAACAACATTTCAGAAACTTGTAATATGAAATTGACTTATTGTACTGATTAATTATTGTTCATTGTTTATTTCATAATTTTAGGAACTCTTCCAAAAAGGTGGGTAAAGCATCTAAATCTAATGAAATATTATTCATTAAAAAACAAAAAAACAAAACAAAAAACAGTTTTATTGTTTTGTGGAAAACACCGTTGATTTTTGTTGTTTTTGTTTAATTGCTTTCCAATGTGTAGTTCCCATCCTCCTACCAAGCAGGGGCTTAGTGTATCAGGCCAACCAGCCAAACTTTGATCCTAGACCTTTAAAAACAACTTTTCACTGGTGTAATCTTAAACTGTCAGATTGATTCAACCATATTAAATAATAATTTTGATTTCAGTTTCAAATCAACCATTTAAATGTTACTGTATGAAGCACATTTTTGGTGTGCTGTAAAAATGACCATCAACTGTATTTTACCGGTAGTGGTTCCTTTATATTGGCAGTGTATTGTGGAAATGATTTAATCAAGCTTCTTTTCACTCACGTGTGGAGGTGGGGACTGTCTCATCACCTCTTCAATCCCTCCTCTGAGAATCAGGTTGAGATTAAAATATGTCAATCATAATGTAATCCAAAAAAATAAATCTATAAATCCTCAGTAGATGGGGTATGTGATCTAACAAGATCTAAATGGCATCATCCTTTAGATCTTATTTAATCGGTTCAAAAGTTCTTAATATGAGCGATAGGGAAGAGACAAGGCTGATTGCGTGCAGTTCGTCCCGGAAAAAGAGAAGGGTCGTTGGAGGTAATCATCTCACGGGGCGTCTACAGATGCTATCATCCCAGAGAGAATGATGGAATGCTTCAACGATGACCACAGGGCAAGAAACTGCGTAATTACATTTAAGCTTTCAAACACAAAAGACGTTTAAAAGACACTTTTCGCTGAATGTCCAGAAATAACCATCCGTGGGCACGGAAGCAGGTCAATGCGAACAGTCTCTGGTTTGGTCTTAAATAGCATCGCATGATTCTGCTCAAGCTCTATGCATGGAAAGAGCTGGATGAATCACATTCTGACAGGCTTATGTATGCGAATGTGCATGATACATGTTTCTAGGATAAAAAAGAAATAAAAAATAAAAACATGTGACTTGTCAAAGCTCATTATGTGGTGTGCTGGAATTTGGAAAGCTTGAATAGCAGCAAACAGGATGCACATCATTGTGTATTAAGAGCACCAGTAGGATTGTTACAGAAATTAATGGATGTTCTGTCTTCATGGAGAGTGTCCAACAAAAACACTGAGGTTTTATTATTCCTGGGACTGGGACATGTTAGGATAACACTGAAATCGTGTTTAGTTAGAATATGTAATCTTTGAACATCTTGATAATTCATTAGAATGATGGGACATATTCATGAGATCATAATTGTCTTAATGGCAGTGTTAAGGAAGCCACTTTGAATCTTTAGATTCTCAAGCTACAAGGTTTTAATCAAATATAAGTACCTTAAGAGTGAAGCAAAACATAGCGACACAAGCTTCAAACAAGAAGTAGCTACAATAAGCTATTCGAGGGGTAGTATCTTTTTATTTTTTGATCACCTGTTTGGTCAAGATTATCCAGAAGACTGTGTGACTTGCATGGCATCAGTTAAAAACAAGTTATTGCAAAAGAATTGCAAATCAACAAGTCCCAGAGCCTTGTGGGCAGCACTCTGACCTATTGTGCAGATATTCTTCAGGCAACCATGAGTTTGAGTCCTGAGCTCCCTTCTCTCCTCTCCCTTTGCTTCCTTGTCCTAATAAATGCAGAAATGGCAATAACTTCAAGACACCAATGAATCGTTCACAAAAACGTCTCGGTTACTTATGTACCATGGTTCCCTGAGTAGGGAACGAAACACTGCGTCCTCTAGGGGTCGCTATGGGAACGCCTCGTCGTGACCCGTGTCCGAAGCCTACATTGAAAAAACACCAACGTGTTTGGCCGGCGACAGCCATGACGTCACAACCGTCCAACTAGTACAAAATAGGCGCCGACGCACATCATCACTCCTTCTCTCGTCTGAAGCTGTGCCGCAGCATTTTTTGGGGCACAAAGCTAGAGACGCAGTGGTCTCGTTCCCCTCCCCCCCCAGGGAACCATGGTTACTAAGTCACCCTAGACGGTTCCCTTCGTGGAACTTCGAACTGCGTCCTATAGGGGTCGTTATGGGGAACGGTATACCCACGCCACGATGCTGAGGGGAGTGCAAGGCAGAACCATGGCGAGCCACTAAGTACTAACTACACCATACCGCTATGGGAGTTGCCCCTGTCCTGCACTTAGACGGCTTTCAGTGACATTACTCCCTGCGGCCAGAAGCCTAGGCTGCCAAGGGACATTACTAGAGCCTCACAGTGTGCAGGTCCCACCGGGACAAGATTGGTAGTAGAACCCAGGCTACCAATAGTCTAACACGGGAGTCAGTCTCTCGAGATTGATCTCTGGTGTAATGAGGGCGGCTGGCTTGGTTCCCAGAACTGCGGGACGGCAGGGGCCCCTGTACCAGCTGTGCCATAAAAAGCCTCTTCGGAGGTGGCGCCAGGGCTTAGAATCATGAAGGATTCCTTCCAGGGAGTACGACCAAGAGCCTACTTATTGGATCAGTTACTAGTCTTGGCCTGTCACTCAGGGTTACCTCACTTTGCAGAAGGACCTGTCTAAACAGGCCTCTAGTGGAAACACCCTGTCAGAGCAGGTATTCGGGGATACCATGATGAGTGGGTCCCAGGCGGAACCGGGGTTTTAGACCATTCAGAAAAAGAGAACGAAGCTGTGCGCTTAACTCTTACCATATAGGATTTTAGAGAAGTGGGCAAAGTAGAAAGTGCGCACTTACCACTTTCGTGGAATTTTAGAAAAGAGGGCAAAGATACCGTGCCCACTTACCACCATATGGATTTTAGAATGTCCATATGTAGATGGATACAACCGTTCTAGGGGGTTCTCGTGGCACTTCTGGAGGGCAGCCTATAGATGGAGCTCTGAGTAGTCATCAGTCTCACCTACGGCTATCATGCTGGCGTGGCTAGCCGTGAACCTGTAGCTGAGGGAGCAGACATCCCTTCAGCGGGAGCTCGACCTACAGCACATTCCATTGGTGGAACAGCTAGCAGTTATCACCTGGGGGAGCAACACGCCCAGTTCTCACCGAGAAGGGGACTCGACCCGCAGCACGTTTCAGCGAGCGAACCATCTATAACACTCTCGTCGTGGGAACCCTTTTTTTTTTTTTTTTTTTTTACTCCTGGTCCTCCTCAGACGCCCAAGGGGCTCGACCCTTTCTACTAATGCCGGGTTTTCCCCGGCTGGCAGTAGCTCATTCTAGCTGGGGGAGCCCAACCCACCTCTCACCGAGAGGGGGGGGCCCCCAACCAGCAGCCTGATTAAAAACTAGAGGGGTAGCATACTGCAGGCTAGCTACATCGCCAGTGCATCAGGGAGGCGGAGGATGGCCCAATTCTTCTGATGCAGCTGGTTCGAGGTCTTTCCGGAAGACAGCGAGCTCAAGCCTCTTATGAAAGAGGCACCTCCGTTTTTCCTCAGCTGAGGAATACTGTCCCCATTCCAGGTGACCCTTTCCTGAAAGGGGAGCAGTGCTAACATTACCACGAGGACAGCCCATGAGCGAGG
>JADLZN010011112.1:0-49297 GCA_018155175.1 Sinocyclocheilus anophthalmus
CCGATATGAAGACGGGGTTTTTACAGCTCCTACTTCATTGTACCCAAGAAGGCGGTGGGTTACGACCAATCTTGTACCTGCGTGTCTTGAACCGGGCCCTTCACAGCGGTTACCGTTCAAGATGTTGACTCAGGAACGCATCTTCGGGTGCATCCATCCCCGAGATTAGTTTGCAGCGGTCGACCTGAAGGACGCGGTACTATCATGTGTCTACCCGGTCCTCACCACGACGATTGCGTGGTTCTTTGTTCTCAATGACGTGCATATCAGTACATAGTCCTTCTCCGAGCTGTCCCTGTGCCCCTTGTCCTTCATGTAATTTGCGCGGTACCCTTGTTCCCTTGAGAGACGAGCATTCCGCATTCTCAAACTACCTCGAACGAAGCAGTCTCTAGATGCCGTTGTGGGCGAACACAGGGATTTTAGGTCTCACCCTCAGCCTGTTGGCCTTCGGGTCGACTGGGAAGAGAGTCCTCCCCGATTCAGAGGATCTCTTTTCCCGGTATGGAAGGGACTCAGTAAGAGCAGGATGGCGGTCCCACTGAAAAAAATTTCAGAGGCTCCTGGGGCATATGGGCAGCTACGCGCAGTCACGCCGCTGTTGCTACTCCATATGAGACCCGCTGCAGCACTGGCTCATTGCCAGTCCCGGAGGTGGGCAGGGCAATGTCGGCACCGTTCCGGGGGGCCAAGTACCCGGCCTGCCGCCAAACGTCACTCGTGGGTAACCTTTTCGGTCCTCTTCCTGCCGGGCAGGAGTTGCCCCTGGACATCTCCAGGCATGCTGTGGTTGCACGGATGCCATCCTCAACCACCGCTGGGGGTGCCCACATACAACGCTTGCAGTGTAGAAAAGAATTGCTTGTACGGGCCCAACTGCACTGCTTGCCTCAAGGTTTGCTGTCATTGCCCTTGCCCGTGTGGCCGTCTCAAAGGCTTCTTATCCGGCATCTGTACTAGTCCGCACGGACAACACACGACCGTTTGTGTACCTCACCGACAATGTGATCTGCGCTCCCTCGCTTATCATCAACTCCCCCGTCCACCGTATCATCCCTTCTCCTTCTCTCTTTGAGTTCAGTAGCATCTGATGTCGCGGTCGTGCTTGTTCACATTCACTTGGCTGCTCAACCACGGGTGCAGCCACGAGCTGTCCCGAGCTTCCCTCCGGGAGATGGCGACTCCATCCCCAGAGGGGCCGAGCTGGTTTTTTGGGAAACGTTTGGAAAGAGAGCACCGTCTACGCGACTCCCTACGCTTTAAGTGTAACCGTGTTCGTTGAGTGGTTTCTTCTCGCCGAGAAGACCCCCGAAGATGGCCCATCGGAGTTGTGCTGTCCCCACGTCGGAGTGACCGCTGAAGGCAATGTCTTGGTTCGTAGGTAACCCTCATGCCCGTGAAGGAGGGAACGGAAGACGTCACTTCCCGTCCGCCACAGCTCCTGTAACCCCGCTGAGCGGTCGGGCCATGCACCGGCTCTGCTCCTCAGCTACACCTTAATATGCGCTGCATCTTCTGCCTACTTATACTCACGCTGTGATCAGCAGCATCTTGATGCAATAATCGCATGCCAATGTGCATTGGCTCGTTTAGTTTACACTCGAAGTAGATAAGCGAGATCCCAATTCGTCGGTCCTCCGACTTGACGTCTTCTGGATTCCCTCCTTTCAAGAGAACGCTTCTTTCGTGCCCCCCACTTGTAAAGAAAAAAACACTATTGGAGTCAACAGGGACCAGAAACTTTCTGGTGGTTAAGAATATTCTTCAAAATATCTTCTTTTACATGTTGAGGAGAACAGAAGAATATTTTTTCATACCATGATTCACACACTTTGAAACTTACCTGAGTTACACTTGAGAGTATTTACATTTTTGTGTGAACTATATCCCTTTAAAATCTCATCATATAATGCCAGGATCTCATAATAGCCAACTAGTGCACATGCTTTATCTTTAACTATTAACGTTCATTTAAGACACAAATGACTGTGTTGACGAGGAGACAGGCATTTTGACAGATAACTATGCGTATCCCGCCTCCACCCCAACACCTCACTACTATTCTAATTTTCTCCCAGTCTTGGGATGGGGGGGGTTATCTGGGTTCGGGCTTTAACCCGAGCTCGAAGCCCTCCCTCTGGACAGCACGCCAAATATGCTACTAATTGTTTAATCACATTATATCTTAGTGTGAACTCGTGAAACACAAGGTGCGAAAAATAACTCTAGTTAGGCACTGTATGAGCAAGTATCAGAAACCATCTTAACGCGCGCATTTGCCAAAATGAATTCTGCCCCACTGCTTAATGTCCCTGAACGGTTAAATTAGTTTTTAAACCACAATGCTTAAAATGCATTTAAATGACAAGCTTACATCATGACGCGCAAAATGAATTTCTCAACCCATAAGCGAATATACTAGACCTATAGAGTTTATTCAAACACAAAAAGCAACATCTATCAAGTTAATAATCAAACTAACCTAAAATCTGTGGGGATGATGATGCTGTGTTTTTATCTGCTCCATGTGTCCGGTCCCTTTGCGGTTCCACAACTCCCACTCCATCATCAGCTTTAGTAAAATAAACTAGGCCTAGCTGTGTATTTTAGTGACTAACTCATGTTTTCCCCTCTCTCCTCATTTCTTTCTCTCAATATTTTTATATATATTTTTAGAATAGTTTACATTTTTACTTATCGAAGATTGTTCTTTGCATGACCATTTCTATATTACACCAGAATGAAGTGAAGAGAGGTAAATGCAAACATTAGGCGCAGCGATCACCTTATAGATACGCATACAGTTTGTTCAAAAGTCAAATATATAAATCATTGATTGGTAAAACAAATTCAAATGTGGCATTTTAATCTCTAATGGTAATGCATGGAATTTACGGGAAAAACTCCACTACCGTGTCCGTCAAGCTACTCCACAACCAATCACGGTCCCACCTCCTTGCTCTCCTGGAGGCCCCGGGCGTCAGCACACCTACCCAATGGTTATGCGCCCTGATGTCCGCCATATAATGGCAAAAACATGTCTTTTAATAAACTGCGCACAATGGTTTTGCACTCGCATTACAGCGTGCCGTGTATCCGAACGATCATTAAGCAAATGACCTCTTATGACCGAATCTTTTTTGAGTAAAAACAGCAAGTTTCTAACAATGGTTTTTACATTTGTTTTCTTGCATCGATATTACTCTGCTTTTCAGGTAACTCAGAAGTGCCCGGGGGGGGGGGGAACTGAGAATCTAATCCGCCGGAAGTAGGTCAATTGTTTGTGATCCGATCTCCCGACCGCTCCCCTCCTCCACTTTCATCATGGATATAAGCCTTAACAACAACAACATGAAATCAAAAAGAAGATGCTGATCACGGAAACTAATAGCAGAGTTAAGTAAGAATCTAGTCGTATTGCAGTTTTCTCGATTGTTAATATAACTGATTTTAGTTGGCACTTTTTTTCCTCAAACCATTATTTTAGTTTTCAAAGCAAAGACACATTTCTCAAGAAGTTTTACAATAAGTTAAACATTAGCAAAACTGATGACACACCAATCAGAATCTCTGCATGCTAACAACAGAGAGAGCTGAGCCAATCATCTACAGGGGTTTTATACTTACACATACAGTACAGTACAGTAGGCCTACCAGTACAATAGATAATGAAAATGTCACTATTCTATATGTACAGTAAACTGTAGCACATGTTGTACCCCTTCAAGCGTGTGACTGTCAAATTGAGTTTGTAACCATTTTTTATGTATACTGCATTTTTGCAGAACTGAGAAATGACTACCTAGAGATATAGTCTTGTGTCAGGAGACCAGGAAACTGCTATAGTGCTGTATACTGTAATGACATATGGCCAAATGTGCAGAGGATGCTAAATTTACTTTTTCTAATTTTATTTTTTACTGTACTGTACTGTGGTGCATACAAAATTCATACAATTCTTTGGTATGTGAACTTTTCTAGTGCTTATCATTTACTGCAAGATTACTTTACAGTACAGTTTTTTCCCCCAAAAGTTCATTGCTGAATTATACATCTGTATCTGTAATTTAATTTATGTATACTGTAATAGACAATGAGCTGCAAAAATAATTCCTGAATCCTATAGTAAGAGTTTTTTGTTACAGTGTTATTGATCTCAGTGTTCACTGGGCAGGAAAGTCGTCTGTGTATTTGAATTGTAAGCATTTACAGTCTTTTTCAACTGCTTACATACAAAATCTTTACTTGTCACACAATTTCTGAAACCTGACACTCAAACACCAGAACCACACACCAAATCTGCAAAACCATACACTAATTCTCGGCCTTTGACTCAGTTTTCAATGTTTCAAAAACACTTTTTGCAAAACACAACACACAATTCTCTATGTAACACACAATAATCTAACAGGAATTAATATTATGGCAAAGGTGTTTGCAAATGTTTGCTTTTTAGATGTGTTTGTGATATTTTGAATGCAGTGCTTCATTTTTCAAGAGATGTGAGGCATTTTGCATTTTGTGTGTGCCAAAGAGTCAAAGTTTTGAAAATGTGTGTAAGCAGTTGAAAAAAACCTGTAAGAAAAACTGTAATAACTAGATTGAAAAGTTTGAAAGACAAATTTATGCTGGCTTGTCCTAAAATCTTGTTTAAAAAACATAAATGGGTTGGTCAGATGTTCTAGATGTTTGTTAAAGTGTTGCTTGTTGGTTGCTAGGCTCTTGCTATGCAGTTGCTGCGGTGTTGCTAGAGTATATGGTTGATAGAGTTTGTTCTGGGTGATTACAGACATTCCCACCTCTGTAAATAACAGAAAAGCAGACGCTGTTTTCAAAACTGATCCAGTTTCAGTGTTTTGATTAGGGATGGGTATCGTTAAGGTTTTTACGGTATCACTACTCTTACCGATACTGCTTATCGATTCGGTACTTTAACGGTATTCTTATCGGTACTTTTTGTTTATATATATATATATGACAAATTAAGAGATGAATTAACATTGCTTTATATTCTGAAATATAAAATAAATCTAAAGATTAAATGATATACACCAATTTGTGAATGCACCTGTGTGCAGGCATTTTTAGTGTTTTATACGTACATAAGACAAGATACAGTAAAAACATAAACAAAGAAACAAAGTAAAACAAACTGACAAATACAATAAAACAAATGTACAAATGAAATGAAATAAACAGTGCTTTCATTTTTCCATGAAGGTCTACTAACATTACTGTTCAGGTAAGTAATTACAAGTAATTAAGTATTACAAGTAAGTTAAGTAATTACAGTTTTTGTTGCTCTTAAACTTGCACTAAAAGTGATTATACCATCTAAGTATCCTATGTAATTTTAATAGAACCGCATGTATTTTTTAGTGATACAAGCTCAGAAACAAGTTTATGTTGTGTATTGACTGTTATTTATTTTTTATTTTACACAGTATAGATGATTACTTAATGGTAATACAATATTTGTGAACAGAACTGTGTATGTCAGACCATAAATCCCTGCATGGGGGCTTGCTTTGGTGTTGCCACCCCTCATAGACCCCATGCCACCCCTTTGCCACCCTAAAAATTATTTTCTAGATCCACCCCTGCTGGCAACCACCCTGAACACCCTATCAACCATGTAACAGCACACTAAAAAACACTCAGAACACTGTTCATCACCGTTAGGCATGTAATGCTAATTTTTTGGACGATAGGGAGATTTACTGCTGCTAATTACCACTGGAGTGCCGCCACTTAAGCGAGCTACTGAATCACTTCCTCTGAGCATGTCAGCAGCTTAGACGGGTTGATTCTGGCAAATGGAGCTTAGCTTTCTGCTCGGCTCTTTCTGCCCCATCAGGTCTGCTGGCGCTGACTTCGCTGACACTATCTCAAAGGTTAATGTGTGTGATGAGAAAGGAGACTTTCTCTGAGTCCCCATTGCTAAAGAGGGTTCAATCCCAGAGGTAGCAAGAGTAACAAGGTGGGACTGGAGTTAGAAGTTAGATAAATTAGCTCTTAAAGTAAATTAGCATTTTCTGTATAATGGTTTGGGGAGACTGCTGTGCCATTATTTCACCTTCTTTTTAACACTGGCCTGATATTGTGGTAATAAAATAGCACATAAAACAGAAACATCAACATTGGATAAATTAACCATACGTTTGGAACTGATTGCACGTTGTTAATCAAAACTCTAGAGCAGGGGTCACCAAACTTGGTCCTGGAGCACTGGTGTCCTGCAGACTTTTGCTCCAACCAACCAATCAAACACACCTGAACAAGCTAACCAAGCTCGGCTTTGCTAGGTATACTTTAAACCTCTAGTCATGGTGTGTTGTGAAGGAAATTTAGAGCTAAACCCCGACCCTTCCCGGGCCCGAGTTTGGTGACCCCTGCTCTAGAGTCACTAGTGTCTAGAGTAATATGATTGTATATATGTTAAAATATAAATATAATTAATACATTTAAAATGAATACTGTAACACAAATATTTTATTTATTAATTTAGCTGACACTTACAAGTGCAAATAACTAGCCTACAATATTTACTTAATATTTTACTTAATATTAGATTTTTTTTCTGCAGTTTTTTTTTTCAAATTGCTGTTTTGTTATTATTTTTTTTAAACGTGCATTGACTGCATATTCTTTAAACTTTTATTTATAGTAAATGAATGAATGAATGAAATAATAGTAGGTGGAAAAGTTTTTTTTTTAATTCTTCACAAAAAGAGTTATTATAAGAACTGTTCACTAAAGGATTATTTACTTAAAAATAGTTTTTCTAGGCACTGCTGCAAAAACCCCCATTTGGAACCTTTATTTCTAACAGTGTAGACTGTTATTTTCTCTGTATACTTTGTTGAAAAAATCCATAATGAATCATTTTAATAAAGCATACAAACATGCATCACAATATCTCAAAACAAATCAATCAATAAATAAGTGATGGAATTTAAAATAGATAGTTCACCCAAAATAAAATCCTTCCATAAAAGATTGAGTTTGGACTATTTTAGAGAGTGTTGCTGTTGCAAGACCAACAAATTATGACCTGCTTCATAAATTATAGACACTTAACTTTTAGATTGAAGCTTAATTGAGGCTAAAACCATTCTTCCAGCAATATGTAAGGGAAACAGGTCAATTTAGCTCAAAGGGACTCATTTAAGATTTTAAAGGGAATTTACAAATCACGTCACGGCTGATCACTTAGACTTGCCAGCGATTCTTGAACGAGCGTATGACATCAATTCTGCAATGGATATTAATATCCAAAGTATAGTGAAAATACTATTAATTAGCATATGTAACAAGAACGGCAGTTTAAGACATTAACTTGTGAGCACGAAACACAAGATACTTCTCTTTTCAATATAAATAAGGCTTTATTGGATAAATCTAAGACATATAATGTAATTTAACACATAAACGCACGCATTCACACAAGTTGCAAAAAGAGAGAAAGTGAGGAAATAATTAATTTAAGAGAATGAAAATGTGAAATCCCAAGTTTATAGCAATATGCAATTGCTTTGACTTGAACAACCATCAATCATTTAATTAACCCTCTCATTGAGTTCCTCAATGAGGTTAAAATTTATATTAAATGCAACAGTTCAGCTAGAATCTGGAGGTACTTACGTTGCGTTGCCTGTACGGGGGTTCCCTTTTGTTGTCGTCGTCTGATTGTGGCTGGAAGTTCAGTCTTGGGGAGCCAGTGGTTGGGCGTTGGCTGACGATGTGGAGCTGTGGTCTGAAGTTGAAGTTTAGTCTGCACTTTTTTGGAGACAAGGCGTTGGGCAAAACTTAACTCAAAACACACGAAACTCTCAACGGAAAATAAAACAAACTAAAGAAATAGAAATAGAAGTAAAGTTTGACGAGACCAGGTTGCGTTTCTCCTCATGGTTTTGGAGGATATGGCGTGTAAGCCAGAGCACGCTCACAAAGCGCTAAGAAGCGATGACTGAAAAGCACGACTAAAAGCGAAAAGCTAAAAGCCGCATGGCTAAAAGCATATAACTAAAAAGCCGCATGGCTAAAAAGCATATAACTAAAAAGCATGACTAAAAGCGAAAAGCTAAAACCTTGACACAAAAAGCACAGTTTGATGGTGTCCTGAGTATTTAAACTGGGCTTTTGGACACCTCCCAAATGGTGTTTTGACCAATTAGACGTCGTCTTTGCTCGGGGTGTTGCAATGTTTCTCATTCCCATTCATAAATCAAAATGTTATCTCATCATTCACATGGTCTGCGTTTTCCCGCTCTTGCAGAGTATAATTTTGGACATGATTTCTATAACAAGAATACAATTCATTTGACAAAGAATTGATTGGAAGAAACGTTTCAAGCAAGAAGTTTCACACACACACACATGCTAAACATGAATAAGAACCCTTAAGCTATTCAATAGTTATTCAAAAGACATACACAATACGTGATTAAAACATGATAGTCAAATGTGTGGGTTACATACATAATATGGAGTTATGCATAGAAATGATTAGTTGCTCATAAGTCCTTTTAGCATCATTTAGGGTGCTAAAACAAGAAAGTAGTTTCTGTGGCATTCTGAGACGTAAGGATACATTCTGTAGAAGACCAGAGAGTAGATGTCTGGAAGTGATCTCATTCTTTTTCTCTGTGGGTCAGAGGGGGTTTGGGAACCAATCCAAAGAGCTTGTGATTGCTATCACCATGTGATGGTCACGCCGTGCATCTCTTTTGACCATTAATCTTAATTACTTGCCCCAAAATTGACAATCTCCTTGGAATTGTCAATAAGTGTTCTTTTGTTTAAATGCTGTGAGCTACTCAAAGCTGCTGGTTGGTTCAGGCTTGGGGCGCCAGGATCTGATTTACGACATCCTGTGTCTTGTGCTTCTGTGGAATTCGGCTCCTCATGTTTCAACTGTTCTTTATCAAATCTTACATTGTCTGATTCGGTCGGATACCCTACAAATACATGGGAAATAATTATTATAATTTTGCATCACAGCACCTAGCAGCAGCTTGTTGCTGATTAACAAATCAGACATCTGTAAAAAAAAAAAGGTATTTAGAATGTTTTTAGCTAAAGCTGTAAATGCTAGTTATTGAGGCCTGTTGTCAACTTTACTGCCGCATTTTATGTAAATGCAGCACATTAGCAGGCGGTATTAAAACACTAAACAGAGAAGCATGGAGGACCACAAAAAGCACAAATTATAGACCTAAGTATACTCTAAATTAATTTGACGTTCTCAAACTGCATTTATAATAATCATATGAGCTGTCACTGCTTGAAATGTCATGTCCGTTGGGAATTAAATGTCATTTTATATATGTAAAACATTCAAGTGCTTTTCAGAATCAGAATCAGAATCAGAATGAGTTTTATTGCCAGGTATGTTTACACATACAAGTAATTTGTTTCATGACAGAATCTTCCACAGTGTAACAGAATGACAGTGACAGAACAAAAACACAGATAATAAAAATAGAAAAATATAACAAGTAAATAAGGAATAAAAATATACAAATCGACAATTGTATGTACAGGTATATAACAATAGACAGTTGTATGTACAGGTATATTATGAGCAAATTTGAGGTGTAGACTGAGTTTGTGTGTTAGATAAATAAGTGTATGATTGAATAAATAGTGTGTGTTCCACAGTTTTTGTTAAGTGTTCATGAGATGGATTGCTTGAGGGAAGAAACTGTTCCTGTGTCTGTTCGTTCTGGTGCTCAGAGCTCTGTAGCTTTGACCAGATGGCAACAGTTCAAAGAGGTAGTGTGCTGGATGTGAGGGGTCCAGAGTGATTCTGCCAGCCCTTTTGCTCACTCTGGACGAGTACAGTTCTTGGAGAGAAGGGAGGGTTGTACCAATGATTCGCTCAGCAGTCCGGACTACCCTCTGAAGTCTTCTGAGGTCAGATTTGGTAGCTGAGCTGAACCAGACAGTTATTGAAGTGCAGAGGACAGATTCAATTATGGCGGAGTATAACTGTTTCAGCAGCTCCTGTGGCAGTTTGAACTTCCTCAGCTGGCGAAGGAATTACAACCTCTGCTGGGCCTTTTTCACATTGGAGTCAATGTGAGTGTCCCACTTCTGGTCCTGAGAGATTGTGGTGCCCAGGAATCTGAATGACTCTACTGTTGTTAAAGTGCTGTGCATGATGGTGAGTGGGGGGAGTGCAGGGGTGTTTCTCCTGAAGTCCACGGTCATCTCCACAGTTTTTAGCGTGTTGAGCGCCAGGTTGTTGAGACTGCACCAGACAGCCAGTTGCTCGACCTCCTGTTTGTAAGCAGACTCGTCTCCATCCTTGATGTGACCGATGACTGTAGTGTTATCTGCATACTTCAGGAGCTTGACAGTGGGGTCTTTAGATGTGCAGTTGTTGGTGTAGAGGGAGAAGTGCAGTGGAGAGAGAACACAACCCTGAAGAGCTCCAGTGCTGATCGTACGGGTGCTGGATGATAATTTTCCCAGCCTCACTAGCTGCTGCCTGTCTGTCAGGGAGCTGTTGATCCACTGACAGACGGAGGTGGGCACGGAGAGCTGAGTTAGTTTGGGCAGGCGGAGGTTTGGGATGATGGTGTTAAAGACCGAGCTGAAGTCCACAAACAGGATCATCACATAAGTCCCTGGTCTTTCTAGATGTTGCAGAACATAATGCAGACCCATGTTTACTGCATCGTCCACAGACTTGTTTGCTCTGTAGGCAAACTGAAGAGGATCAAGCAAGGGTCCAGTGATGTCTTTCAGGTGGGCCAGCACCAGTTTTTCATGACCACAGATGTTAGAGCCACTGGTCTGTAGTCATTAAGTCCAGTAATATTGGGTTTCTTTGGGACGGGGATGATAGTAGAGCGTTTGAAGCATGAAGGGACTTCACAAAGCTCTAGTGATCTGTTGAAGATCTGTGAAAAGATGGGGGCCAGCTGGTCATCACAGGTTTTCAGACAGGCTGGTGTCACACAGTCTGGGCCTGGTGCTTTCCCCTTTTCTTCTCTTGTTCTTTCTGAAGACCTGACGCACATCTTCTTCACTGATCTGAAGTGCAGGAGGGGGGTTGCTGGAGGTGTTGATGGTTGTGTGGAGAGGTGTTCAGAGCGGGTGTGGGGTGTCTTTTCAAACCTGCAGTAGAACTCGTTCTGATCGTCTGCCAGGTGTTGATTCTCCGCATTGCTGGGGGATGGTGTCTTGTAATTGTTGATTTCTTTTAGACTTTTCCACACTGATGCGGAGTCACTGGAAGAGAATTAAATCCTTATTTTTTCTGAATAATTCCTCTTTGCCACTCTGATCCCCTTTTCCAGTGTGTATTTAGCCCGTTAATTCAAGACCTAAAAAAAAAAAAAAAATTATCCCCCTGCATGTGAGCATCTTCTTGGCCTGACGGAGCTGTCTGAGTTTTGCAATGAACCATGGTTTGTCGTTGTTGTCGTTAACCCTCTTAGCGCCAAAGTCGCAAAATTGCGACAAGACGTCATACTTAATCAAATAGACTGGAGGTTCCTAATATTGGTGTCACTATCTATCCTAATTTGTATTCCCTACCACTAGATGGCAGACATGTAGTACTTTGATTCTAGACCAAAATTATGTCATGTTCCTATTCAAAGTGTTCGAGGAAATAGCAGAGCAAGTGAGCTATCGTGTCATTGATGTGGAAGCAGTTCAGTTCATAGCGTGCGGGTAAGCTGTGAGAGAAATCGGCAAATGGCTAATAAAAAAAAAATGTACAGTGAGGATGTGTTGCAAATGTTATTCGCCGATTCTGACTCTGAAGGGGAATATTTTCCTTTTGGAAATGACGATCGGTCGTCTAATAACCGCACTTCTCCCGGTACATCTTTGCAGCACAATGGTGCCGCCGCGCAAGGCGAGAGTGTTCACGAAGCACAACCAAGGAGGATTTCGACCCTTTGCCCAACGGGGATGGGGGTGGCAGGGCAATATCTATTATTTCCTGAATATTACTGATGAACAGATCAAAAAGTTGGCTACTGTTCACATGCGTTTTACTACTATATAGTAAAGTAATAATTTAGTACTTTCTCCTGTTTTATTGTTGGTTTCCTCTTTTCTGATAATTTGTAATGAGGATAAAAAGACAAAAAAAACAAATAGGTTCAAACATCAATTCAGTATCTACTATTTCCTGAATATTATGACATTCAGGAGGGCCGCCCCCTGATGACGTCATACTATGCAAATTAGATGAGTATATTTACACCCCACATGAACTTTTGGTCATGCCCAACATTTTTCTAATTTTTACAGTAGATCTCTATCTTTAAGCTTTTTCAAGCCACAAGCTTTTGAAATCTTTGTCAAAATCCAGCATTTTTCCAAAAAAATCCTGGCGCCTAAAGGGTTAAGTGAGTCCTGGTAGGAATGCACATGTCTTCACAGAAACTGATATAAGATGTTACAGTCTCTGTGAGCTCGTCCAGATCGGTGGCAGCAGCTTCAAAGACGCTCCAATCCGTGAGGTCAAAACAAGCTTGTAAATCCTGCTCTGTTTCATTAGTCCATCTTTTTACAGTCCTTGTTACAGGTTTAGCTGATTTCAGTTTCTGTCTGTAGGTCGGTATATGATGAACCAAGCAGTGATCAGAGAGCCACAAAGCTGCTCGTGGGGCAGAGTGATATGCATCCTTTATTGCTTTGTAACAGTGATCCAATATATTACTCTCTCTCGTGGGACATGTGATTTGCTGTCTGTATTTTGGCAGTTCACGGAAGAGATTGGCTTTATTAAAGTCCCAGAAAATGATTAAAACAGAGTCCGGGTGTTATTGCTCTGTCTCTGTGATCAGATCAGCTAGTTTCTGTAAAGCCAGGCTCACGTGCACTTTCGGTGGTATGAAAACACTTCTGAGAATGAACGAGCAAAACTCCCGTGGCGAATAGAACGGCTTACAGTAAATGAAGAGCACTTCTAGATCTGAACAACACATCTTCTTTAACACAGTTACATCTATACACCACCTCTCATTGATGTAAAAGCATGTCCTGCCGCCGCGTGATTTCGCTGTTGATTCTGTGTCGCGATCTGCTCTGTACAGCTGAAAGCCCGGGAGACTAAACGCGCTGTCCGGAATGGCGTCGTTCAGCCAGGTTTCCGTCTTACATAGCTGACTGATGTGATCAAGGTCCGTTTCCTCCTGCGTGACAGAAGCGTCACATGTTGCAATAAGGAATAAACTGGCTACAATTGATACATTTTCACTAATAAGGACAAGACTATAATGTTAAATTAAATGCAAGACATCAGAGTGTTACAATTGCCCCCTTGATGGGTGTGATTGTAACGGTATTTGGGGGCAACTGTAACACTGAAAATCATATGAACCCACTGTATCGCAAATAAAAGCCTACCTCAAAGTAATCACTTTACTGCTGTAGTATCTAATAATGTTATGTGTACTTATGATTTTTATTTTAATTTTTAATTAATTTTATATATTATTTTTGTATATTGTTCACATTCTTTTAGATGTCAGGCATCATATCACCCCCTTTAAAATAATCACATTTTGTTGCTTTGCAGCCTGAAATGAAAACGGACACAGTTTTTGTTTTATCCAGCAGTATTTCTCGTGCAACCTTATACCCATCCAAGTGAAAGATTACACCAACAAGTCCGAACAATAAATAAATAAAAATAAAAAACAGAATCACTGAGTTGGAAAAGGATCATCCCCTTGTGTCAGTATTTTGTTGAACCACCTTTTGCTTTAATTATAGCCTTTAGTCTGTTGGGATATTATTTAAATATATTTTACTCAAATACATTAATCAGCTGATGAGTCAAGAACAGTCTATAGCACTCAATAACATTGAGATAAAATGTAAGTTTAAATTTGCAGTCATCTAAGCTTTAGACAGCGGAAGAAAAATTCTGTACATCCGAAAAGTAACTTTCAAACCTCAAAATCAGTATTTTGTTTAAAACTTCTGCTGAGGTGAAATGATTTTCCTCCATTTTCACAGGCAGAGAGAGAATCCTATTGAACATGTGCATATTAAGTGTCATCACTCTAGCTTGTTTCAGATTTTTGGAACTGAGTGTGTTACAATTGCCCCAGCTACAATTGCCTCCAGGCTCACCTAATAGCAGCAGTGTCAAATATAATCTATAATCTCAAAATGAATATCCATTTTCAAACTTTGATGCCTAAATTAACTTTTAGCATTTTAAACCATACCCCCGGTTTCACAGACTAAAATGCATGTTTGAGCTGTCTCAACTGAAAATATCTTAAAATGTGTCAGTGTCATTGTTCTGTGTCAAGATGCACACCTGTAATGTTTTCTTCTAAGGCATTTTTGTAAAAGTTGCTTAAATATTTTAACTTAACTAAGGTCTAGTCCTGGCTTTAGCTAAGCCCTGTTTGTGAAACCGGGCCATAGTCTTTTAGCATTTAAAACCATTTTTTTTACTTAAAAGTGATTTTTGAAAGAAATCTGAAAATATTTATTTATTTATATGTTGGGACAAATTTTGATGTGACAATTTTTGTACATTTGTAACTCGACAGTAAATTGACAAAAACTGGCTGACAAAGCATCACAAGTATACGTTTATCAAATATAAAGTCTATGTTTATATTTTTACAATGCCAATGGTTTCTATACTATAGTACTTAGTATAGTACTTAGTACTTAGGATAGTACTTAGTAATGTTTTGGGGAAACACAGGACATTTTTGCAAAAGGTTATCTTTTGTGTTCCAAAGAAAAAGAGAAAGTATAGGTTTGGAATGACATCAGGGCAAATAAATGATGACCGAATTTTCTGTTTCTTCCTTGAATTGTTTCCCGTGCTCTGAGACAGAAAGTACGATTGTGTTGTGGTGCGAGTGATATCTGAACAGCATTTCACGCATCTGCTGGCCCAGACTTATCTGCGTCTGCTGGGTGCTGTCGTGGGCCAAAGGGTAATGACCCAATTGAGCTGCTCTCACCCTTGACTGGTCCTACCGAGAATGAGACAGCCAGTCAAGAGCTTTAGAGAGAGAAAGTGAGAGATCTGTATAAACCATTAAATTGAGTTCCAAATGATAGTTCGGGAGGAGCATTCTCATGTAATCCCACCAATCACAACATGAAGGGCATATCAACCGTCTCTTACTGCTCCACACTCAATTTGACAATTCTTCTGATGTCACTCCTCCATCCCACCTCCTCCTTTAATCATAGAATTCAGCCCAGGGGAGAAACTTTGAGCTAGATTTGAGTTTCATGCTCCATTGAGGACAGAAATCCAAATGTTTAATCTCTTTCATTGCTTATTCAGATTATATGAACATAAACATTTCATTGTTTTGTCTAAAAATGCTTCACTCTTTTAGAAACCCTTTTCCTTTTCTCTTTCTCATTCTCTTTTAGTTTGATTAAATCTGAAATCTGAAATAAAACTAATTATGCAGTAGGACATATTGGGAACATTGTTCCTCAGCACGTCTTGTCTTTTTGTTTGTATAGAGCACACTCTCCAGTGCACACATTCAAGTCCTGTCTCCACTCTTCTACATAGATTCATAGATACATAGGGCCACAGTAATATTGTAAGTATATTACTTATTACCATAAGGAATATTGAATGAATTGTTCACCCCAAAAATGCACATTGTCACATTTGTGTCATTCTAAACTTGTATGCAGTATTTCTTAATGGAATGGAATAAGATATGGAACTATTTTACATTTCCACATTTCCAAGGACAGTTATGTGTTACTACAGTAAAGCTTCAAAAAGAAAGAAAGAAAAATGAAATACCATAAAATAGTGCATAATCTTTTCTTATGTTTAGATTGTTTGTTTTATTCCCTTTGATAGACCGATAAAACAATAGACAGAATGACAAAATGACAATGATGAAATTACAGAATAATAGATAGACAGAACTATAAACTATAAACACTAAAAATAAATATTTATTCCAGTTTACTTGTAAACAGCAATGGCAATGTAATGTTGTCAAGAGCATTTTGGCATAAAGTGGGTCCAGTCGGACATGGTACGTTGATGCCTTATTTCGTGTTTTTTTTTCTTCTTCTTTTTTTTTAAAAGATTTCTATGAAAATGAGATGCTGAAAGAGAGTTCAGTTGGCTGCATCACCTGTGAGGTGTATGTTTTACCATAATAAGCCTGCAGAGGAGAGCTACCATTAAGCATTACCACACGCTGTAAAGCTATCAGCCTGCCTCTGTTTTATGGCTCTCTAAATATGGCTGGCCCATTCCTGCTAACAGCCCAATGAGGCCGTAATCACCGCCCCCATGTTCTGGTCTTATGACACAGCCACTGGCCCTTTTTACTGACTGCTGCAAAGTCTCTCTGCTTTATTTGCCACATCATAAAGCATGCAGCCTGCCCACAAGAGCTGAACTCACACACACATTTATGAAAGTAAACAATGCAACCTCCATTATGGACATTATGGTGACTTCAAAGAAGAGTCCATTCTAAATATAAACAAGATAATAGACATTAGGTCAGTTTGTTCTTCCTATCTGTGTTTTGGTACTGAGAGTGACTTTGTACATGTACTATTTTTTTTTTTTTTTAAGAAAATTTAATTTATCTCTGGCAAAAGTAAATGAGTGAGAAGTGTCGCTCTGATGGACTCAGTTAATTCATCACTCGCAAGTTTGTGGCTGCATCCAAAATCCCTCCCTGGCTAGTATGAATATGAGTATTTTTTTAATTAAGTGATTATTTTGCAACTGTTAAACATTATGTTCTATTTAGTAATAGTATGAATGTGTGTCGTATGAATGCAGTGTGGACATACTCGTAATGTTAAAAAAAAAGTCAGATGGCAGTATTACTGATGTATTTTATGTTGTACACTAAAACATGAACATATCTTAAGCTTGTGTTTAGGGCTGTCACGGTGAGGGAATTTCCCTTGCGGTAATTTTGAGTGGCTCAATACCGCGGTATCGGTATTTTGCCTACATACAGTCTATTCCACACAACACCCACACACACACACACACACACATATATATATATATATATTTTTACACGTGTGCGTTCTAAATGGGCTGTCAGTCAGTGCAGTTACAGTGTTGCGCCACAAGGTGGTGGAAAGGGACTGTCATTCAACTATACGTTCAAAAACTGATTCATTCATTCAAAGAGACGTAATGAAACACGCTGTTGAAATAATTTTAACTTTGAGCGCCACTTTAGAAGGCTCTGCTGACCAGCTATGCGTCGATGCTAAGACAGAGATTTCGCTTTCCTTGGACATGACAACCTATTTTCACAAATATATATGACTCGGCCTGGAGGACAGACGCAAGTAATCGCACGCGCTCAGTCGATCTCTCTCTCATTCACTGTCTGTTTAGGCTCGTTAAGTGCAGAATCTAACGGAGTCCTCTGTACAAATCAGCATGGTAGCATTCTGTTATCATTACAACTTGTTTAATATTCAGCCACATGCATGAGTGTAAAACAGAAGGTGCATAACCTTATAAAAAAGATACACGCAAAAATCGCGGTTGCTGCCGTTCTTGCATTCCTCTGTGGTTTGCTCGTCAATAGCGCGGTATTGCGATATTGCGGTTATCGCGACAGCCCTACTTGTGTTGACCACAGACCTTATTTCAGGCATTTAGCCAAAAACCCATTCAAAAAACAAATTCACTTTGAAATGATGGGAACCGGAAGTGCTAAAATGCTAATTTGTTTCCAGATTTTGGCCTACAAAATACGTTATACCTGCAACCACTCACAAGTAAAATGTCCATTGTATTTGCACTTCAGAATCTTGCCAAAAGTAGTAAGTCATCAATTTTCACATACTGCTTTTTGCCTAGTAGGGAAGTAGGGAACCGGCTCATAAAATTAATTTGTGGTGAATTGGACTCAACGAGCCGCACTGTATGTATGCTTGTGTATAGAAAGATGTGGTTTCTTGTTATTATTTTGCACTTATTTTTAGGACTGAAAGTAAGAAAGCTTTTGATTGGGTTGCATGAGATGTAAATTCAGTAGAAGATTCAGTGAGTTCACTCGTCAAATTGATTCAAACTAGTATTTCTTGAGTTTTTGAGTCTTTTCGAATGATTCATTAAAAATGTATATCATAGTTTAATACTTTTTGTTATGTGTTTGTTCGCATCCAAAAATATATGTGCAAGTAAAAAAAAAATTTTTTAAAGCCATTAAATCCTGAAGTGTAGCGAATAAGTACACTTGGATAGTCTTTTGCATATATGTGAGCATTGGGCTGTCAGTGTAAATGCACTGACTTGATCAAAGATCAGACAGACTGATCCACCTGCAGGCTTTTCTCCCCGCATGCTCAGTCAGTGAGTGGGTCAGTCAATCAAATGCTCCAGTCACATGCCATTACTGTTGGAAGCATCTCTAATCACACTGGAGAGACTTCCACTTGACCTGCTTGCAGAGATGAGGGTGATTTTCTCAAGTGTTTGGTTCCTTTTGCATGAAGCCAACTGAGCCCACAGAGAGGCAATAGAACCGTGCACACTCCCAAATTGCTCCCATCAGCACCAAGGCGACAAGTCTAAATTTACTGCATGTAAAAAACCTTAATTGCGTATTTCATGAAGTGTGATTGAGATATTGTTAGAAAAACGGTGTTGCGCTGCCACTTATGAGCTCTGAATCACACAATGTGAGAGGTGACGAACAGAAAAATATTGCCTTTTGAGCACAGATGTGACATGACATGCATGCATTTAGTTAAAAAGTGTACTTACTGTATATATTTATATATAAAAAGTATATTTAAAATGTATTTTTTTACACATTTATTTTAGTGTTTTGCTTTTTCGCAGAACAAACAGGACAACGATAAAGAAGAAAAGAAATGATAATTACAATAATAAAATATAAATTAAAATGTAATAACCAATGACAGAACAACAGCACACTGACGGACAAATGCATATAAAGGCAAGTTATAATTTAACTGGTCAGGTAATGCATAAGCAGGATACAAATTCATAAATGTTGTAAAGTCACTTAGTCCTGTGCATGTATATTAAAATAAAATCATGACAATTATTGTACACAATACAAAAAAAAAGCATTATCCTGACTTAATTGGCTTTCAAATACTTTAGGCACTATATTAAATACATTATCAATGCATTCAGATCACACTCCATTATTAAGAACTTTTGTCATTAACAACGGTCATTGGCTGTGAATGCATTACATCAATTACATTGAGATATTCTAAAATCTTGCCCCATGTTTTGTCAAATACCTCAGATTTGTCATTACTGATGTACCTCAACCTCTCCAATACATGCATACTTACAAGATCTCTACCCCACATTTCGAATTTGGGCTCAAAATCAGTTTTCCACATTCTTAAAATCACCCTCTTGGCAATTATCATACCGAATAATATGGCTTGAATTTCATGTATATTAAACATCTCTAAATTACTAAATAGCTAAAAGTGGACATGGTTTGAGATTCTTTTTGAATGCTTTAGAAAAACAATCAAATATGTTTTCCCAATATTCCTGTAATTTAGGGCACAACCATAGTATGTGAGTTAAGGATCCCTCTGCTACTTTACACCTGTTACAGAATGGAGAAACCTCTGGAAAAATGCTGTGCAATTTTACCTTAGATAAGTATAATCTATGCAAGGTTTTAAACTGAATTAAATGATGCCTTACATTAATTGAACAAGTATGTATGTTCTCAAGGCCTTCTGCCTAACTGTCTGAATTGATCTCTAAACCTAATTCTATCTCCCAGGCCTGCTTAATTTTGACTTCATCTACTACTTCATGTTTTAACATAATACTATAGAAATATGACACAGCTCCCCGATGCAAAGGATTAAACTTATTAATTTCTTCATGTACATTGTGTTCTGTCATCACATAAAAATTTTACATGTTTTTTTCACAAAATCTCTAACTTGTAAGTATCTAAAAAAATAGAAATATCGATGATAAAGTTTTTTTTTTAAATTGCTTAAATGAGGCAAATGTCCCATCTATATACAGATCTTTTATTATTTGAATGCCATTCTTCTCCCATTGTGTAAAACCTGAATCAAGTAAACCAAGAGAGAAGGCATGATTCTGACATATAGGACTATCTAGGTACACGTCGGGAACCTTCAAATAGGCTTTAATCTGTTTCCATATTTTCAGCGTATTATTTATAATAAAGTGATTATCATATAAGGCCGGGTCAATTCTAATAGGACTATTAATAAGAGCAGCAAGAGATGTCCTATAGCAAAATGCTTGCTCCATTCTAAGTAGAGATGCACTGATTGCAATTTTCTTGGCCGATTCCGATTTTTCGTTAGTGTGATCTGCCGATACCGATTTTTGCCGATTCTGATTTTCTTTCTAAGAACTATAATTGACAGCATATACAAACAAAAATCTTTTTGCAAAGTTTTATTTTCATAAAAAAAGTAAAAAGTCAGTAATAAAATAAGAACAAATTAAAAAATGGCAAACAACAGCACAAATAACTGCAATAGAATAAAGAGAGCTATGAAACTAAGTTTTCAGGTTAAGTAAGTTTTTATTCAGGTAAGAAATACTACAGAAGTTAAGGTAATCAAATGTAAAAGTAACACATCCAGTGTTATTTTAGATTTGATTACTTTAATTTCTGTAGTCTTCATTGTAAAAATTAAATACAGATTAATGCTTCCCATTAAAGTTATAAAACGTATTCAAAGTGATTTTCTTTGTCTTTTGTTCATTGATTAACATGACAGACAGCAGCAGAAATATTGGACTGCGGTCCCTTTAAGAGTTTAATCCCAACGGACCGATAGTACTGTTGACACAACGCTCTCTTTCTCACCTATTTAAAAAACGTTCCAAACTTTCTGGATACTTGCAAACTGCTTGTTGACATAATGTTGTATGTATTTGAAAGTTTTATCACAGTTAGCCACTCATTTTTGTATTTGTGGCTCACAAGCGGTTTGAGACTGAGCGCGGATTGTGCGATCAACTAATATTGATCAGCGGTGGTGTGCGGCACACGTTTGGTACAAGCACGCAAGCCTGCGTGAATGACATAATGTCGCAGACAAGCACTATAACGGGAGAGACTGAAGACGTGGTGGTGTAGAGAAGGGGTCGGCGGAAGATGATAAGCGCACCTGATGTTATTGCCCTGTGCGCGGTAACACAATGGAATCGTCTCTAATCGAAAGAATGGAGACTGACCGACCGATCACCGGAATTCGGTCGTCATGAGAAAATCGGCCGATTTCCGATCCTGTTCCCCATTTGAACTGCTGCGGATTATAAAAACTTACCTGGCAACTTGCATGCTTATATGTCCAAATACCCTATACTTTCTTTATTAATTAATTAATTTCCTTATTATTTATTTATTTTCGTATTCATTTAAACAAGCAGATTGTTGAGCTTTATTTCTATCTCTCCTGTGTAACGTAAAAAGTTAAATGTTATCTTTAGCTAATTTTAAAATGAATATCCATTTTCATACTGTACAAGTGTACATTATAATGTGATGCCTAAATTTATAGCATTTATTTTAGAGCATGTTATTTAGTGTAATTAATATCATTTTAATAACGGCCATTTATAGTTTAACTATATCAACACAATTATCAACTTATCGTGTCAGGAAGAACGTCTCTAGGTTACGTATGTAACCATGGTTCCCCTGAGGGAACGAGACGCTGCGCGAAATCGCTTTGGACGCCTGCGTGACCTTGGGTTCTGAAGTCACGCTGGCAAATCAATACAATGGATACGAGAAACGTCACGAGCGTAAGCACAGAAAGTATACAAGCGCAGTCCGGCAGGCGCCACAGCTTCGATGAAGTAGCCGCTTGATGATGGCCTCCTCGGGAACCATGGTACATACTAACCTAGAGACTTCCCCTTCAGGACTCGAGCTGTGTCGAAATCGCTTAGGGGAACGCGAATACCCACATGCGCCACCTACCTAGTCCTGCCTGTTTGTTGTATCTTGCTAGCACCGCACGAAGAAGAACTTGGAACCTGTGTAGAGCCCGTGTCTAGGTGTAAAATCAGACAAAAGTGACCAAAGGACCAGCCCGCCGCCGCACAAATGTCCTGCAAGGCTACACCCAAGTTGAAAGCCTTGGAGGCTTCCATACTCCTGGTCGAGTGCGCTCTGTCCCCCATAGGTGACGGGAGGCCAGAGGACTCGTAGGTTAGTGAGATGGCCTCGACCACCCACCTACTCATAGTCTGCTTGGTCGCCGGAGATCCTTTCTTTGGCGGACCAAAACAAACAAAAAGCTGATCTGCCTTACGCCACGGGGCAGCTCTGTGTGCGTAAGCGTCCAGTTCTCGAACTGGACAGAGCAGATTAAGCCTTTCTTGCCTACTTCCTGGTACGGAGGAGGACAGAATGCCTGAATTACTATGGGCCCTGGTGAAGAAGTGGCACCTTAGGGACATACCCGGCCCTCGGGTATAGGAATGCCCTAACCATGCCTGGAGCTAACTCCAGGCAAGAAACAGAGAGTTCCTGAAGATCCGCTATCCTTTTTAGTGAGGAAATAGCGAGTAGAAAGATGGTCTTGAGCCTGAGCAACTTGAGCGAAACTTCTTCTATGGGTTCAAAGGGTGCATTGCATAAGCCCTCCAGAACCACAGCCAGGTCCTATGAGGGCACCTTAGTGCGCTGTACTGGCCTCAGCTTCAGGGTGCCACGGAGGAAACGAGTGTTAAGTGGGTGTCTTCCCAATGATTGACACCCAGAAGGGCGTGGTAAGCTGCTAAGGCCGCCACGTATACCTTCAGTGTGGAGGGAGATAACCCTGCGGAGAAGTGCTCCTGCTGAAACTCCAGAACTGTACCAATTGGGGCAGTTGACTGGGTCCTGTAGTCGCTGTCCGCACCATGAAGCGAAAATTTTCCACTTCAAGGCATACTGTTTCCTAATGGCGGGAGCTCTGGACTGTAGTATAGTCTCAACAACCTCAGTTGAAAGACCAGAAGCTACGAGTTGTGCCCCCTCAGAGGCCACACCCACAGCTTCCACAACTCCGGGTGGGGGTGAAGAATGGCGCCCCCCGCCTGAGAGAGGAGGTCCTTTCTGATCGGAATTTCCAGCGGAGAGCCGTCGAGGAGGGATACTAGGTCCGAGAACCATACTCGGGCCGGGCAGAACGGGGCTACTAGCAACAGACGGACCCCATCCCGGCGTACCCTCTCCAGAAGTCCCGGGAGCAGAACAATCGGGGGAAATGTGTACAGACGAAGCCTCGGCCACGTTTGTACCATGGCATCCAGCCCCAGTGGAAGTGGATGCGTGAGGGAGAACCAGAGCGGAGAGTGTGTCGTTTCCTGCGACGCAAATGGATCCACTTCCGCCTGGCCAAATTCCATCCAAGTGATCTCCACCCACCTCGGGTGACCTCCATCCCCCGGAGCCGTTAAGCATGCCCCGCGTGACCTTGATCTGTGTCTAAGCCTGATTCCCCCTCGGGAAAATCCTGTTTGTTCTGAGCCCATACTGCCAGGTTCTCATGTAACAGCAGGCCAAAAGGTTTATCATGTGGACACTGCTGTCCCCCCCCCCGCCATCAGACCCAACAATCTCTGAAACTGTTTGAAAGTGAGTGACTGGCCTTCTCTTACTCTCGTGATTGTCGTGAGGATTGACTCGATTCGAGTAGGAGACAGACGTGCCTTCATCGAGGTTGAGTCCCACACCACGCTTAAATAATTGGTTCTCTGTAGTGGAGAAAGAACAGTCTTCTTGGCGTTTAGTCTTAACCCCAGTTCTCTCATATGGGCGAGGATGACATCTCAATGCTGAGCCGCCATCTGCTCCTATTGAGCTAGTATTAACCAATCGTCGCTATAATTGAGTATGCGGATGCCCTGGAATCACAGAGGAGCCAGAGCAGCATCCACACACATTGTGAAAGTGTGGGGAGCTGACAGGCCGAGGTAGAACTGAGATTGGTATGCTTCCCCACCGAAAGCAACCTCAGGAAGTTTCCAAGTGTTTGAGGGGGATGCAACATGGAATAAGCGTCTTTGGATCTATCGGTAAAGCAAACCAGTCCTCGGCTGATCTGAGAGACTAATCTGCCCATGATATGCGAGCATCTTGAACCTGAAAAAAGAAAAAAAAGCCGTTTTGATACGCTGTTCAGAATACGGAGTATCTAAGATCGGACGTAACGCCCCATCCTTCTTCGGAACGATGAAGTAACGGCTGTGGAACCCGGACGCTCTCGAGAGAGAGGCTGAACACGTTCTATGGCCCCCTTCCTCTAGAGAGTATCTACTTCTTGTTCCATTTCCAGAGCCTGCTCGGGGCCCACTAGTTTGGGGATGACCCCGTTGAAACGAGGCGTACGAGAACCGAACTGGATTCCGTAGCATCTTTCTACAGTACGCAGGACCCATTAAGATATTGGGTAGAATTTCCACCTACAATAAATCTACTAAAGGAACGCGCCTCTCGCGTTTGGCCTCTGTGTTATTAAGGAGCCAGTTCGGTGCCCTGAATCATGAGAACCGGACAGGGACACCCGACCTGACTGCGGAAAAAAATAAAGCACCCCCACTCGAGGGGGCGGCTCGTCCCGGCCAGTACGAGTCCCGGCGCGTCTTCTATGCCAGCTCGTCTCTAGCTGCTCTCCAGCAGCCCCATGGGCCTGGGAGCGGCGAGGGAGGAAATGTTGAAATGTCGCCACTTGCTTCCTCGCATCATGAAACCTCTCGACGACAGTGTTGACTGCGTTGCCGAAAAGGCCAGAGGGCGAAAGCGGGGCGTCTAGGAGGAAGAATCTGTCTTTATCTTGCATATCGGACAGATTCAACCCCAGATGCCGCTCCGTGGCCACCATTGCTGCCATTGAACGGCCGATAGCTCTGGCTGTTTCTTTGGTGGCCCGGAGGGACAAATCTGTAGCCCGATGCAGTTCGGCAAATACGTTGGATTCCTCCTCCTCCCTGTCATCCAGGTCCTTGCGCAGGTCAGCCTATACGCTTGTAACACCGCCCATGGGTGCTGCAAGCACGCGCCACCGACCTGCCACGTCTAAAGCTTTCCCAACCAGACCTAGATTTTACTTAACAGGCCTGGTAGAAGCTTTCGGGGCCTTCTGTACGATGCTGATGTGGGGAGAGATACTCGCGAGTGTCCCTGCTCCACCACTGGCCATCGCCCCATATCCCTTTCTCAATTCCCCCTCAAATATTGGAGAATTAGACACTGTGGGTCTATAGATACGGGAAAATAAGGTTTTTCCCACGATCTTGACACCTCGGCATGGAGATCGGGAAAAAAACGGAAGGCCAGGCGAGAGCGGAGCGTGCGCAGCGAGAGCAGCTCGCAGTCATGACAATCAGCCCCCTCAAGAGCTGACCGTGCATGCTCCACTCCCAAACAAACGACACACAAATCGTGTGCATCCCCCGCCGCCAGATATCATGGGCAGGGAGGAACACAGCGTTTGTAATGCCGTTTGTAATGTTGTTTGCTTGCCATAGACTTTTCATGATTTTTTATATATATGCTTGTGCGGACGGACAACAGTAAATAGACAGACACATACACAGAGTGCTACTGAAGAGCAGAGCTGGTTTGCGCTCTGCCGAATGCGCTTTTATACTTTCTGGTGCTTACGTCACCCCGCTTGTGATGTCTCGCTACTCCATTGGACTGATTTGACACGTGCTTCAGAACGCAGTCACGCAGGCACGTTCCCAAAGCGATTTTGACTCAGCTCGAGTTCCTGAAGGGGAACTTTAATTATGGTTCATTTCTAATTTCTAAATTAGAAGAAGACATTATGTCATAGATAAATATAGTAGTTAAATTGTCCACAAAAAAACTTTGTGGATAAATAATATACATATTAAATTATTGCAGTGTTTGTCTTGTTGCAAAGCAAGTTGTTTTCTCTGCTGTAATGGAGGAACAGAAAACTACATTTATACACATAGTCCTGTTGGCTGGATGGAAATGGATTTTAATCTTCAGAGTGCACATCATGCTGTGGGTGGCTGGGCGGTTGGGCGTTGACATTTCAGTATAGGGGCCAAGTTGTGTGGCTGAGGTGATGAAGACTACATTACTGGAGCACGGACCCTCTCACTGAGGTTCAATTAATCATGGCCCATAGCCACTTGAGCAAAGCAAACACATTGTCGGGTGCGCACCGCCTTATGGTATGCCAGATGTGGGGAGATTAACTAAGGCACCATATTAATGTAGGAAAGATGCATTTGCACACACAATAATACTCCCATACTTCACAGTTAAAACCAGAGCCGCCCTGATTTGAATATAAAACATGCCGAGGTTGCCATGTCTGCAGTGTAGGCATAAAAATGGTCCTGGCGGAGTTGAGAAACGGTTTCTTGACAGTGATACATATGCTTGCTGGTCTGACGTTCCTTTTGATGTCCTTTGGGCTGAACATACAGTCGGGAAGTACTGTAAAATTTTCGGACACGATGAACAGTACAGCGTGAAGAATCAAATGTAATGGATTATTTCAACATCAGATGCGTTCCCGCCATGCTCCAAGGAGAGCGGCTTGAAAGCAGGAAGAACTAAGTGAGAATTGAGCCGCCTGGCACCTGAGCTGCATCGCAAAGCAGCAGCATGGGCTTACAGAGGAGAGAAGATATAAAACGTATATAATCTTCATGAAATGACTCAGAATGTTTGCCGATAGGGAAATACCGCCATCCATTTATCACACTTGTACTCCGACATCTCCGAGCTGCTTTGTTTTCATCATGACTGTAAGACCATCTGTCATGGGTAGAAAATTTGGTAACAGTTTATTTTAGGGTCTCTTACTTATTAGCATGCATATTACTAGAATATTAGCCATTTATTAGTACTAATTAAGCTCATATTAATGCCTTATTCTGCATGACCTTATTCTACATCCCTAATCCTATCCAATACCTAAACCTAACGACTACCTTACTAACTACTAATAAGCAGCGAATTAGGAATTTATTGAGGGAAAAGTTGTAGTTAATAGTGAATAAGTGTGCCCTATTCTAAAGTGTTACCGGCAATTTTAATTGACAGCAAAATTCTGTGCCAAGTTTGGAAAAATTTTAACTGATCTACTTTTGGTAAGCCAAAGATGTAGAGACGAAAACTGACTAAGGTTTACTAAAGTCAAAAGTTTTGTTGCTCTCTGCAGGGGCGAATCTGTGTAAAACTTGCTAAACTTAAGCTGATTCGCTAGTTTCATTCTAATGTTAGCGAATAAGACTAAACTTTGCAAATGCAGGGCATTTGCATCCGAAATGTTGTTTATCTATTTGTTATCTTATGTTGTTTATTACATTTGTTTTATATATTTTCCAGTATGTCTGCCTCCTTGTTGTTTTAGGAACCCAGCAAAAATAACTTTATATTGTTTTTGATATGCATGAATGAATGTATGAATAGTAAGTAAATAAATAAATACATAAAAATATAAAGTATTGGATTGAAACAACTTACACTTGCTTATACCATATTTTTATCTCTATACCCATAGTTTCATCTGATTTATACTACTATTACTCATAAAAAGTGATATTTCCATTTAAGTATATTAATATCTAAATATAACATGCCCTGATTGGTTTGAATCCTATAGTGATTTGAGTGTTAAAACAACAGGGTGTGCAAATAAACATCACTATCAGCAGGTGTGATTAGTTCCTGCTCATATTAGGTTGGTTCTAGTGAGATGAATATATAACAAAACAAGTAGAAAACCACACAATATTTTAGCAAGGCTTTGTAGAGATGCATATAGGGAATGTTACACGTCAGTCTGAATGTGTAACAAACTGACATCCACTCACTCTTTTACATGAAATCTCCAAATGCAAGACGTGAAAATTTGAAATGTGACAGATGTGTGAAATTACACAAGAAAAGCAGCAGCAACATATGGCAACATGAGGATTAGAGTTTCTTACTCTCTGATTTTAATTTGATTTGATGCAGAGATGGAGGATATTAGCATAGCAAATGAATGGAATTAAAGGTACACTCAGTAATATTTAATTTATGATGCACTAGTCGATATGGTAGTCCTCTTGTAGTTGTATTTCAACCTGACGCTGTGTAGTATCACGCAAAAGCATAATTTTACGAATTTCATTAGCAAAAGTCTTAGAAGTAACAAAAATAAAGCAGAAAAAAATATTGAATGCACCTTCAAGAAAGTGTTTGAGATTGATGACCTTGACTCTTATATGTGACAGTAGTATGCATCATTAGCAATATACAGCACAATACAGCACAGTCAAACAAAACTAAATGTCAGGTTTTAACTGGGTACAATTAAATTAATAAAACAATTAAATTATCATACTGGGAATTTTTTTATTCATTGAAAAGCCTAGCAATTACAGTAAAAAAATGTGTTATTGAGTTTGTGACTCCATCAGTTTGGAATGACTGTGAATCTTTGAAAACACATCAACAGCTTTAACAAGCAGGATACTATTTTTGTTTTAAGGTTTTCTTTTGCCATTTCTACTTTTTTACTAAATCTTATCAGTTATATATCAGATACATATAGCTACATCTTTGATTGCTCACGAGACTGCGCTCTACTCCCCCCTCCCCCCTCTGGGGGAGCCGATCACAGCGGCCGCGGCGTACCTGGGGGTAAGGACAGACGGATGAGGCGAGAGAAAAGGAGAAGGAAGGATGAGGAGAGACAGAGACGAGAGAGGGGAGAGACGAAAAAAAATCTTGTCCCAGACACACTGACGGTTTAGACTGCTCCGCCATGCTCGATGGCACCGCGGACTCACCACAGCGGCGAGGGATCTCTGGCAGCGTGTCCCTCCTTCCTCCCGGGTTTCGGCTCCAATGTAACAAAGTTCGTAGTTCGGGAAGAAGGAGGCGGGAACCGGCAAACATTTAAGATTTTAATAAAATATACAAACACAAAATTAAAGTAAAGCGGTAGCCCCTCGCGGACGACTGTCGCACACAAACAGAACCAAAACACAAAATAAAATCTAGGCCTGGTCCTCTCTCGTCCAACACTGTCGTCACTCCTCCTTTTATCCTTCCGGAGCTCCTCCGTGGGACTGACCGGTGAGTGGCGCAGGTGTCGTACATTAGCATTTACTCCACCGGTCTCGCTCCATTCCCATGGCTCTCGGCCGTGCCCTCTCGTCACAATATAACTATATAACTTTCTACAGTGGGTAAAGGTGTTTGGAACATTCATCCCACCACTGTTTTTTTTTTTGTTTTTTTGTTACAGAATTTCCCACAAGTCGACTGCTTTCTACCATTACTTTCCAAACCAGGTTGAATAGGTTTACATCTCGACGGACTCTGGAGAGTGTGCGGCTGTTCCATATCCTTTCCATGATTGAAGCCTTTCTTCTTTGAATTATGTTTAGGGGTCATATTGTGCTGTAAGGAGGCCCAACCACCTATCATCTAGCGTTCAGAGGGCTACTCAGTTGAAGTTGCAGTTGATGACACAGTGAGAATCCCATCCTTTTGCTACGGATGCTGTCCAAAAAACACCAAATGGAACCGAACTATTGCAGATTTTTTGATTCACTGGTTCATAAACCTTTACTGGTTCAGTAGTCTGCTGGCGCTTCAGTGATCCATACAATCCTTTTTTTTGTTTAGGAGGTTGGTTGTTTATATATACAAACACGATTCCAAAAAAGTTGGGACACTGTACAAATTGGGAATAAAAACAATGCAATGATGTGGAAATTTCAAATTTCAATATTTTATTCAGAATACAACACAGATGACCTATCAAATGTTTAAACTGAGAAAATTTATCATTTTAAGGAAACATTTAAGTTGATTTTAAATTTCATGGCATAAACACATCTCAAAAAAGTTGGGACAAAGCCATGTTTACCACTGTGTGGCATCCACTCTTCTTTTTATAACAGTCTGCAAACGTCAGGGGACTGAGGAGACAAGTTGCTCAAGTTAGGAATAGGAATGTTGTCCCATTCATGTCTAATACAGGCTCAACTGTCTTAGGTCTTCTTTGTCGCATCTTCCTCTTTATGATGCGCCAAATGTTTTTCTATGGGTGAAAAATCTGGACTGCAGGCTGGCCATTTCAGTACACGGATCCTTCTTCTACGCAGCCATGATGTTGTAATTGATGCCGTATGTGGTCTGGCATTGTCATGTTGAAAAACGCAAGGTCTTCCCTGAAAGAGACTACATCTGGATGGGAGCATATGTTGTTCTAGAACTTGGATATACCTTCAGCATTGATGGTGCCTTTCCAGATGTGTAAGCTGCCCAGGCCACACGCACTCATGCAACCCAATACCATCAGAGATGCAGGCTTCTGAACTAAGCGATGATAACAACTTGGTTGTCCTTGTCCTCTTTAGTCCGGAAGACACGGCGTCCCAGTTTTCCAAGAAGAACTTCAAATTTTGATTAGTCTGACCACAGAACAGTTTTCCACTATGCCACAGTCCATTTTAAATGAGCCTAGGCCCAGAGAAAACACCTGCGCTTCTGGATCATGTTTAGATATGGCTTCTTTATTGACCTATAGAGTTTTAGCCGGCAACGGCGAAGGGCACGGTGGATTGTGTTCACCGACAAAGTTTTCTGGAAGTATTCCTGAGCCCATGTTGTGATTTCCATTACAGTAGCATTCCTGTATGTGATGCAGTGCCGTCTAAGGGCCCGAAGATCACGGGCATCCAGTATGGTTTTCCGGCCTTGACCCTTACGCACAGAGATTGTTCCAGATTCTCTGAATCTTGGATGATATTATGCACTGTAGATGATGATAACTTCAAACTCTTTGCAATTTTCTCTGAGAAACTCCTTTCTGACATTGCTCCACTATTTTTCGCCGCAGCATTGGGGGAATGGTGATCCTCTGCCCATCTTGACTTCTGAGACACTGCCACTCTGAGAGGCTCTTTTATACCCAATCATGTTGCCAATTGACCTAATAAGTTGCAAATTGGTTCTCCAGCTGTTCCTTATATGTACATTTAACTTTTCCGGCCTCTTATTGCTACCTGTCCCAACTTTTTTGGAATGTGTAGCTCTCATGAAATCAAAAATGTGCCAATATTTGGCATGACATTTCAAAATGTCTCACTTTCAACATTTGATATGTTATCTATATTCTATTGTGAATAAAATATAAGTTTATGAGATTTGTAAATTATTCCATTCCTTTTTTACTCACAATTTGTACAGTGTCCCAACTTTTTTGGAATCGGGTTTGTAGTTATGAAAAACATTCATAGCATTTTCAACAAAAGTTTAACATGCAAAAAGTGAATTCACATTTACTTTTGCTCTGCAATTTATTTGTATGGCCGAAATCGAGTCTTTTTAATAGGAATCCATGCGGTTCGAAATTGTGCTTAAAAGCAAAGTATTTCCCTATGCAGATTTCGCATTGGATTCAAGTTGGTCATGCGATTTCGATGCATTGACCATTGACCAACAGAAAGCTGCTTGCTTTGAAAGTGACTTCTGTGTGAGCTGTGCTTCATAAATTGCTACACCGTTGACAATGTGAAGATTTGCCCCAAAATTTTGCTGAAATTTTGCTAATCATCAACCACTTAACCATCAAGTAAAGGGGTGATCACACTACGAACAGAGCTTAAAAAGTAATACCTTTTTCTTTCCTTTTTCTTGAAACATCTTTATCATTATTTTCAAAAAAAGAACCATTTAAATATATATTTGAGGTAAAAATTATTTTTGCGCATTAATTCATAAATATCGCACTGCATGCCATTTTATAACTTGAAGAATTTGTCTTGCGTTTCTTCCCGTGGAATATTTTGCGAGTTAATCAGATTGATGATTATGTTCATATTTCTGCTTCTTCATAAGCTGTTTTGCTTTGCTGATTGTTTTTTAAGCGAGCACATTAGTCTGTGGACAATCTGTTCTACTGGTAAGGTAAATGAAATCACATGGTGCAACAAAATTCTTGAAGCATAAATGGTGTGGCTTATCAGCAGTGTACCACACTTCTCTGATATGACTGTGTGCAGGTATTCATGGATTGGGAATTGCCTTGTCAAGGTTCATGGTAACAGCAGTGAACACTGAAGAGCAGATCCGATTCAAATCACAGGTAGTGTATTCTGGGCCGGATTTACGCATAGGCATTCCAGGCACATGCCTATGCTTGCTTGTCCAGGGGGGGCCCAAACACAATGAAGAGATATATAATATTTTTGTTATACTATGGAATATCTACAATAGTAAAAGAACCAAAACCCCCGAAGACATTGAGCAAATAAATATAACAAACAATTGGGTAAAAATTACAAACTATTTCCATGTCTTCAACCTTTTTTTTATGTATGGAAATCACGCTTTCTTTCTCCCGTTCTCTCTCACAGACGCACACACAGTACAGACACGCTCTCGCGCACACACAGAGACGCGGACAGAAACTTGAGTCAGAGCTTGCGGCTGTCCCGCGAATTTATCAATAAAATAGTTTTGCAGCTGAAAAGCTACATGACATTTCTCAGTAGTGAGGTTCTTGAAGCAGTTCAACTTAAAGACTCGCTATTAGTAGACACTGCAGCTGAATACTGCTGAGAGACACACAGACGCACATATTCACACATGCTTAATCTCTCTCTCCCCCTCTCTCTTTCGCTCTTTCTCTCTCTCTCTAATAACTGCGTTTTAGACTGCATTAATAACTGTGTTAGCCTGCATATAAATGGCTCAATCCTCTGTTATTAGCTCTAAAATTATGTTTTGGCATTTGCAACTGAAGGTTTGGGATGAGGTGCGTAAAAAAATAGCTAGTTCAACACACAAGATTTCAGGACAGAAACATATCAAATGTCTTGAAACAAATCATCTGAACAATTGATGTGTGATTGTGACTCCAGACCGTTAAAATTATTAGAGAAATAATGCACTCCTGCAGTGGTTATGGTCTCGTCGCCGTGCCTATTAATGGAATGGTTTTTCTCGGTCCCCATCTAATTAAGAACTACATTCGATTTTTATTGACTGAACGCAAGCGCTTATTGCGATAGAAAATACTGTAATGGTTTCCACTTATTAAGAAACATTTTTGTTTGCTTGGGTGGTAATATAAGGCCTATTATATTAATAGGGAAGGGGGGCCCAACATTTTTTTTGCCTATGTCACGAAAATAGGTAAATCCGGCCCTGAGTGTACTAGTACTAGATATTGTTGGCTGTTCATTCAATTTGGTTTGATTTCAGCTGGTACAGAGAGAAAAAAAGCACCAGAAAATGATAACTTGAACTGTTCATTTTTTGCGAATGTCTTGGTGGCCACTGTGTGGAGACGATACGTTCATGGGGGACTGCTTTTCGACCTTTAATCAAAATGTTTTCATCTACTATGAATTTGTCGCTAAAATTCTCACTTAACACCACTGATACTTTTGACCGAATACCCAGTTCTTATAGTCTGCAAGGTATTGGAGAGTTGGATGAATGTCTGTTGGAGTCTCATGACCTCAGACTCTCTTGGCTCATCACTGTGCTGTTTTGAGACATTTTCATTTGTGTGTGCTTTTTTTTTTGGACATGATAGCGAAGTTGTATTTCTGTAACCTCTATCATACCTTGAAATTGAGTTTTGTGAAAGGCTTTTTTGGAGATTATAATATTTCATGGTAGGCTGACTGGAGTTGATCTGCTTTAGTGCATTAAACATGTCTGGTTTCTCTCGATACCAATAAGCAATAAGCCATTAGCGGCCATCTGTGAAACATGCTTAAAACCCCTTCAAGTTCAACATTGGTCAAATCACTGTAATGCATGTGCTCAAGCGACTTATTCTTTATGCAATAAAAGAGTAGCAACAGCAGCCAACATAAAAGACAACCAATCATTATCACTAAAATAAAATCTTTTGCCAAGTAATAAAATTCATTAATCATGTTTTGAAACACAGCCATTTGGTATAATGTACAAAATTAAGTTTTAGTAGATATACACTGTTCAACAGTTTTTTTTTTTTGCTTATTTAGCAAGGAATCATTAAATTGATTAAAAATGACATTAAAAGCATTTATAATATTGCCTTTGAATGTTCTATTCGTCATCATAATCACCTTCAAAAAAAAAAAGTAAATTGTAATGATTGTAAGAAATGTCTCCTAAGCTTAAAGGTCAGCATATTACAATGATTTATGGAGGATCATGTGATACTGAAGACTGGAGTAATGGCTGCTGAAAAATCTGCCTTTCAATAACAAGAATAAAGTATATTTTTAAATAAATTAGAAAACCATATAATAAATTATAGTAATATTTCACAATACAGTTTACTTTACATTTGATCAAATAAATGCAGTACTGGTTATCATAAAAGTCTTCATAAAAGTTAGTTAAAAAAAAAACATTCAGAGATCATACTGACCCAAATGTTTGAACTAGTATGTATGTGTATATTCGCCATATGACAAACGTATTGGGGCACTTGACCATTACACCAACAAGTACTTTATTGTCATTGCATCCTAAATACATAGACATTAATATGGAGTTGGTCCACCCTTTGCAGTGGTAACAACTTTCACTCTTCTGGGGCTGCATTCCACAAGGTTTGTATTGTTTTGTGGGAATTTTTGCCCATTCATGCAGTAGTGTATTTGAGAGGTTAGACACTGATGTTGGAAGAGAAGGCCTGCCTTACAATCTCTGCTCCAGTTCAACCCAAAGGTGTTTAATGGGATTGAGGTCTGAGGTCTCTGAGTGGGCCAGTCAAGTTCACCCCACCAAACTCATCCAACCATGTCTTTATGGATCTTGCTTTGTGCATTGGGGGACAGTCATGCTGAAATAGAAAAGGGCCTTCCCCAAAGTGTTCCCATATTGTTTGGAAGCATAGCATTGTCCAAAATGTCAGTTAATCCAAAATCACGTTTGGCACAATGCAGTTAGACAGGTAATGTTCTCCTGGCATATGTCCCAACCAATATGTACCACCCAAACTTCAATCAGAAACATTGCAGAAAAATGTGATTTCATGAGGTCTTGAAGTCGCTGGCCTGGTCTAGTCTCCTCTTGTCAATAGTGCAAATAAAAGCATGAATAAAGACTTACTTTCCAGTTCAGTTTAGTAATGTGAAAATATATGTCCTTAATTTGCAGGCACAATTAATATGCAATGTTCTTGTTAACACATGGCACTTTCCAGTTTCCACTGATATTTCCTTCAAATAGCAGTATTTAAGCTCTTTTGAATCATTCATCTGTGTCTTAGTATTAATAAGTGACATGCCTCAGCACCTCTGTACAATGTAACTGAGTGCAGTGTAGAATGACAGCTAGTCAATGCTTAATTAGTAAATTATGGGGTATCAGAACAGTGACAGATATGGCAGGTTGATGGGGGAAGTAACTGAACTTATATTAGAAAGAGCCCTTTTAACAGGTGAGTTTTCCTGATAAATGCTTTGCTACTTTAAATGTAAAATAATAATAATAATAATAATAATCTTTTTTGTTTGTTTTTTGTATGAGGTTTTTGTTAGTTATAGAACCACATTACAATTAACTGTACTTGTGAAAACTAATCATACCCTAACAACACCATAGCAATGCACTTAAAGTATTCGGTACACATAGATCATGGCATTAGGCGAATGAGATGGGGGGTAAATAGATAAAAATAGATTCCGGATCCAATTCCGTAGCAGCAGAATCTGGCTTGTTCCGGCACAAATTAAGTCCTGCTGCTAGCCATACTATTGTAAATTAGAAATATGATTCTAACTCTGTTGTTCTAAATGTTAATGTTGTCTTAAGAAAGAAGCGCTTCTACTGATTCCTGTGTTAAAGTGGTCACTCCAGAGGGTCTCATTTGTCTTCTTTACAAATATTAAGTTATTGAATTATTGAGTTTAGCTAGCAGAAGTAAGCTAGCACATGGGCAAGCTCAATTTTAGAGCAGTGGTGGATCTATAGATATAGAAGCAGTGTTCTGGGGTCCTACACCATGTTCCAAGAAGTCCAAAAACAAACAAACAAAAAAGTAGTAGTATGAGTAGATAGCTTCACTGCTTTTTTTTTGTTTCTAGGAAATCATAATATTAAGATGAATTTAATTAAGAAATTACAAACATGCTCATCATAGAAGAAGTGTATTCAAGTCATTGTACATATTAATTTAATCATGCATTTTGAATGAATTATTAGATCCGGACAAAAAAGGACACTGACCCTTGACCTGGTCAAAGCCAGCTCTGACAAGTTCCCAAAACCTCTCTAAAGGCCATGACACACCAGGCCAACATCAAAGAACTAGCGGCAACAAAAAATAACTGTAACCTTTCATACCAGCAGGTGGTATTTGGTTAGTTGATCTTCACTTTCTTCATGCTATACAGCCATGGCATTATGACAATATTCACATATTGGAATGCTCCGATAAGATGGAGATGTAAAATTAGAAGAGCCTTCTAAGTGTGCCCTTTTGACTTAACCGTTCACTTGCTTTCGTCACTTTTATTTTTCTTCTTGTTCACTGGTTCGCTTAGCCAAACAATTTTTCTTCAAAAAGATTTCCCTTTTTTAACGCATTGACCTGTGACCACCTCAAAGTTTTCTTTCCCAACTGTTACCTCATTTGCTCTTATTGGAGAGTCAAGTGTCTCTCTCCAGAACTATAGTTGGTTCAAATGTCAAATGCTCTTGAGAGGAATTACCCCACTTTCCTACCTTGAAGATGCACTTGAAGCTCTTGTGTCTCATTAATGTGTTGCATTTATTCTAATACCACCTCGTCATCTTAATATCTTACTGTCTTTGTGTTCCTATAAGGGATTACACAGGATGTGCCTTAACCAGCCTGCCCCGAACATGTTCTAATCACAGGTAGCGCTTCCCCATATTAACCATTAAGCACACTTCCACATTACGTGCCCTCTGGAAGTAATAACTTGATCCTCTGAAAGACAAATGCCTATAGCAGTTAGTCTTCAATTTCTTTATTCTAGACATCCATGTCATTATGAAAATATTCTCATATTGGAATGCTCAGATAAGTTGAAAATATAAAATTTAAAAAGCCTTTTGTCTGTGTCCTCTTGACTTCACAGTTTGTTGCTTTCATCATTTTTAATTTTTCTTCTTGTGTACTGGTTCGCTAAGCTGAACAACCAAACAGAATGATCTCTCTCATCGATGGCTCCAATGATGATTCCACATGTCCGTCGACAGTGGTTTGACTACTGTCAGTGGTGTGGAACACACCACAAAAACCAGGCCGGCAGATGTTCAGTGACGGTCAATATTGGCCAAAGGCCGATAATCGACTTGTGTCAACATACACACTTGACAAAATTGACACGACTAGAAATCAGTGGTTAAAGGGTTAGTTCACCCAAAAATGAAAATTAGCCCATAAATTACTCACCCTCAAGTCATCCTAGGTATATATGACTTTCTTCTTTCAGACGAATCCAGTCGGAGTTATATTAAAAATTGTCTTTGATCTTCCAAGCTATTTAATGGAGGTCAGCGGGTGTTGCAGTGCATCAGTCAAAAAAAAGTTAAATAAAAAGCGCCCAACCATAAAAAAAAAAGTGTCTCACACAGCTCCGGGGGGTGAACAAAGGCCTCCTGTAGTGAATCGATGCGTTTTTGTAAGAAAAATATCCATATTCAAAACATGACAATCACTTTAATGTAGTTGCGCCACAGTACTAACGGAAGCAGCTCCGGGCGGATGATGTATGTGGTCAGCGCTGCGCATGCTCCAGTGAGTCTCGTGAAACCCAACGTTTGTTAACAGGAGCAAAGGAAGCAAAGTTTCCTTACTTTAGCAAAGGAAAACCAGTCTCCTCTTGGCTTACATCGAAATCCTCTTCTTTACAAATCCTCGTTTTGTACTTCTAATAAGTGACCGTTGTTTTGTTTTGATCTCTCCCCTGCGCTTCCGCGTGCGTCACTTCTGAGCGGCACATGCGCAAAGCCGACCTCTATATGTCATCCACCCGGAACTGCATCTGTGTACAACAGTGAGCGCAAGCTACATTAAAGTGATTATTAAGTTTTGAATATAGATATTTTTCTTACAAAAACGCATTGATTCGCTACAGAAGGCCTTTGTTCACCCCCCGGAGCCGTGTGAGACACTTTTTTTAAAAGGACGGATGCTTTTTATTTAACTTCTTTTGGACGGATGCATGCAACACCCGCCAAGTGCCATGAAACAGCTTGAAAGATCAAAGACACTTTTTTTATATAACTCAGACTGGATTCGTCTGAAAGAAGAAAGTCATATACACCTAGGATGACTTGAGGGTGAGCAATTTATGGGCTAATTTTCATTTTTGGGTGAACTAACCCTTTTAATTTTCACTCATATATACAGTTGTTGGATGCATTTTTGAGTGAGAAATCCAGTTATTTCAATAGGAATCCAATGCAATTGGGAATTTTGTGTGAGGGAGAAACATTCCCCAACACAGATTTCACAACGGGTTGAGGTTGGCCGCACAAATTTGCAAAGCTGACCAACAGAAAGCTGCTTGATTTGAAAGTGACTTTCTGAGCAGTGATTCATACATTGCTACACTACTGAAAATAGACAGTGAACTTTATACTAATTCACTAATGTGACCACCTTTTTCTCAACAAAATTTCCCTGTTTTACCACATTGACCTGTGGACCACCTCAAAGTTTTCTTTCCCAACTGTCACCTCATTTGTTCTTATTGGAGAGTCAAGCATTTATTTCCGGAACTAGAGTTGGTTCAAATTTGAAATGCTCTTAAGAGGATTTACCCCACTTTCCTTCCTTGAAGATCCCCTCAAGAGCTGACACCTTGTGTCTCTAATGTGTTACACTCATTCTAATTCCACCTCTTCATCTTAATATCCCACTTTCTCTGAGCACCTACGGGGGATTGCACAGGAAGTACCTTATCCAGCCTGCCCCGAACATGTTCTCATCGCAGGTAGCACTTCCCCCCTATTGACTGTTAAGTGCGCCTCCACATTACATGCCCTCTGGAAGTAATAACTTGACCCTTCAAAAGAGGAACACTGTGCATAGCTGATTCCCTGACTCTGCTCCCCGACACGGCTCACTTCTGACGAACAGCTCTTTGCGGGGCTGCTTTTTTGTGCAGGTGAGGCAGATTAACAAAGTTTACAGCACATACAAGCTTCAGCCATTTATCCCTGACTGCTGGTAATGTTCCTTTCTCCTTCTCCTATTAATCTCTACCTCAAACCGAGCTTTCTACCGCAACACCATGCTGTGGCTATTCCCATGTTTCCTCATTTTTCTCTCCGCATTCTTCAACGAGGGGTATGTGTAAGCTATACAGGGAGATACGGTTCATGGTGCCTGTGTGTGTCCGCGTATGGCTATGTGACAGTGTTAAATGATCCTTGGTGGTCATGCGCTCAGGAGTGATTTGTTCGGGCCCATGGGTATCGATTCCCCAGCTGCCCAAAACTAAACAGAACAATTGATGAGCATGGATGAATCCTGAGCCATGTGAATAAGAGCTGCAACAAGAGAGAACCACCCATTCATCTTTATCACAATATTCACTTCCCAGAGCTTAAGTACAGCTTGTCTTGTCGCTCCGGAGCACTCACACCACTGCTGAACCATTGAACCGGTGCTGCGGTATGCAAGAATGTGAAGGCAAATGTGTTGGTAAGCAGGAATGTTTTGAAATGTGTCAGACAATACAGGGATAATTTCCAGTTATGTGTTGTATTCTCAGCATTGTCGACCATTTATGGTACAGTATGTATGTATGTATGTATGTATGTATGTTTTTATTTATTTAAACATACATACATACATACATACTTACTTTATTCTGACCTGAGTGTAGATTCCACCACATCAAATTAGTTATTGTGCATTTTGTGGAGTTAATGGACGTGACAAATTACATTTTTGGAATAAAATGGATACATTCTTTTTTAATACTAATTTAATAGCTAGCCTTTTCTGTATCCTGAACACATACAATTACATATTTGATACAATTACAGATTACAACAGATGCATCATGTTTTTGAGTTTGGGTAAAATAATGTAACATAAAAGAGTGTCTGGAATGTGTCTGTGATGCCCGTGGAGGTACATTACCAGGTTTCAAAATACAGCTCTTGTCTTACAATTTAAAAATGCAAATAGTGAAGTCAGTGCAGTACACAGGCAATCTTGAGCATCTGTACCGTAGTTCATCTGATTTTTTTTTTTATGTTTAAAAAGAACTGGCAATGATGGCCACATTTGTATTCAAAGCCACAGGTTACCTGCTTCAATCTGCCGTCAAACCGACAGACAGGCCACACTCTCTAAATCAAAGACGTATGACTAAGCACTGGAGTCTGCTCAGCTTTGATTCACAGTTGTTTCCAGCTGTTCATGAGCCTGAGGATGGCATGCGAACGTGTGTGACAGATGTGCAGGCAAAAGTATAATGAGCACAGATTTGTACCAATGAACTCGCCTGAATCATAATGAGTTTCATTCTAAAACCCCAACAGGTTTTTGTAGACTTTAATGAAGACAGACAGTATGTGATGAGATGCCATTGATACCCACTGACTTACATACTTCTACATACATACTTCTGAAAGTTCAGAACGTTTTCACATCAACCAAATGTACCAAACTCTGACGTCAAACGGACACAGGTTTTATTAGAGGTTTCATGAACACACCACATTTGTGGAACATGCTGTGATGTTCAAACCGATCATGATTGTCGATGAGAGGTCACCAAGCCTGCTTGAATCTAGAGGAAAATGTTTTTTGTCACAAAAATAACCCACACAATAAAATCAGAGATGTCCTTCCTAGCTGAGTGAAAAACAACTTTTATAGAACCAAAAACCAAACCTCTTTTTTTTAAACCAAAAAGAGAAGAATAAGGTACATAACAATTCACACAGGACATGTTCTTGTCATTAATCTGCACTATTTTGTTTTTTAAATGTTTATCTAGGCAGAGTAAACATATAGACTGTCATTGGTTGCTGAATCGTCAAAGAAATTATAATGCATATCTATGCAAATTATAATACATATAATATTCAAAAACACCATGACATCATGAAATATCTCGATTCTCAAATATGTGTAGTAAATGCATTTTGCACCTTTATAGATCATGAACATTACCACTGTCTAGCCAGAGTTCCAACACTTTCAAAAACTCCCATTATAATCACTGAAGCTGTTTACACTGTGAAATGCATATCTTACTTACATCGTACGCACATCTGCACTGCGTTGTTTCTGATGAGAGAATTAATTCGCCACATGAAAAGATACTATAGTAATTACTATAGAAAATGTAGTAAAATTTATATAGTAAATACTATAGTGTTTTTGAACCGTACTATTGTAAATTGTTGTAATTTATGAATGGTAATTTGCTGTGGTAATTATACTATAGTAAAATAGACAAATAACATCTCCAGGTTACGAATGTAACCATGGTTCCCAGAGGGAACGAGAAGCTGCTTCGGAAATGCTTTGGGAATGCTGGGGGCGTGACCATGCTCTGAATCACATATGAAATCAGTCCAATAGATGGGCGAGACGTCATGGGCGGGGTGACGTAGTGACCAGGAAGCTTAAAAGCATGTGCGGTGGAACCGGCGTCAGCTTCTAGGAATGAAGCAAGTGCTGGCAGGGATGCCGGAAGTATGGCTCTGAGAGTATCGCAGTGTCTCGTTCCCTTCGGGGAAACATGGTTACATTCGTAACCTGGAGACGTTCCCCTTCAGGAACTCGAGCTGTGTCGGAAATGCTTTGGGAACGAGTATGCCCACATGGCCAGACTTACAAATCCCTGCCGAGTGTGAAAGAGCACAGCTAAGGCGAGAGAAAGGAGCCAGGAGTGGCACAGAATGCAGGAAGGCACCTGACAAAGTAGGCGGGGACATCCCGCAGCATCCCGAAGGCAAACTTCAGAAGGAGTGAGCCTTGACCCCCAAAAGAAAGGGGAGATCAGAGGACTCGAGGCTATAAAAAAGCATCCTGATCCACCGCTTAGCATAAGCTTCTCTGGCCAGAGGCCTCAGCCTCTAGGGGGTGGAGGGGGAATTTCAAGGTGGAGTGGGTCAACCCTGCAGATAAACAGGCCTGCAGAAACTCCAGAACTCTACCAAACGGGCAGTTAGCTGGGTCGAGCTGGCGGTCTCTGCACCAAGAAGTGAAAAACTTCCACTTCAAAGCATACAGTTTCCTCGTTGAGGGAGCTCTGGCATTGGCGAATGGTATCAACAACCTCGAGTTGAGAGGACAGGAGCTACGAGTTGTACCCCCCCCCCCCCCCCCCTCCACAGCTCCAGGGCGTGGGTGAATATAGTACCCTCCGCCTGTGAGAGGAGATCCCTCCTGATGGAAATCTCCCATGGAGAGCCATTGAGAAGGGATATCAGGTCCGAGAACCATACTCAGACCGGCCAGAATGGGGCTACCAACAGTAGACGGACCCCGTCCCGGCACACTTTCTCCAGAACTCCCGGGAGCAGAGCGATCGGGGAAAAAGGCGTACAGACCCAGCCTCGGCCACGTCTGTAGATAGTGTCCAGTCCGAGAGGAGCTGGATGAGTCAGAGAAAACCAGAGAGGACAGTGAAATGTCTCTCGAGTCGCAAACAGGTCCACATGAGCCTGGCCAAAAACTCTCCATATCTAAAAAAAACTCTACCACCTCGGGGTGAAGCATCCATTCACAGGGCCTTGGCCCCTGCCTCGACAGGATGTCTGCTCCCATATTGAGATGCCCAGGAATATGGATAGGTACCGAAACCCGGTATTTAATCGGTCCAGGGGCTAAATTATGAAAGACTGGAGTATCGAAAAGCTCTGACGTTAACGGTTCTGCTATTGGTACTGGAGAAATTAATAAAACACACACAACAGCTGAGATACGACTGCCCCCCCCTACACGATATACATTATCTTGCAAATTCTATCTCACCAGAGTCGCCAGCTGTTTTTCAAACATTTGTCTATGATGCATTTTTGCTATTCGCAATTCAGAAGCGAGATCGCGCCCACGCGGAGGAGCTTCAGCACGCGCAACATGAAAGCCCTGTTTAATTATTATAGAAGAGAAAACCAAACATTCAAACATCTGCTTACACTTTAGGCCTGTGGCTGTTTTATTAAGCTAATTTTATTTTTTTATTTCGATTTTGGCTTCTAAGGATTATACAGGTAAAGCTATTAAAAACTAGCTGTGTTTCGTATTGCGCAACTTCTTCCCCTTCACAGCGGTGCGCATTCGTCCTCCCTAAAACCCAAACTTAACGTCAGAATCAGCTCAATCGGTGATTGTTGTAAGATGCCGTCTTTACTGTTGCTAAATTGCGGGACATGTTTGATAATAAAACGTTGAAAGCACAATCCACACAAGAGACGCTGTTCCTCAGGCTGAAATGTGTGTGTGCAGCATGCTCCAAAATGGACAAACAAATTACACTTTGAGCTTCGGGTGCATGTCCAAACGATCAAATACACACAAAATATGTCCAAATGGTCGGCTTGGAGAGTATTTACTTAAACACAGTTTATGTCTTAAGTGGAGGGGAACCGTTGGAAAATCCGATGTGTATATATTGTCTTAAATATTATCAATGTATTGTCTTAAAGTAACAGACTGGTGCTTGGGCCATCAAAATGTAAATCTGCTCTTAATCTGAATAATGTTATAGCTTTAATAAGCATTAATCTATCAATACATACACTGAAAACTATGCAGTGTTCATTTACATTTGATTACTTTTAGATTTCTTTTGTAGGCTATATTACTTACCTGAACAATAATGTTAGTAGTACTTCATGGAAAAATGACAGCACTGTTATTTCATTTCATTTGTATATTTGTCAGTTTGTTTTACTTTGTTTCTTTGTTCATGTTCTTACTGTATCTTATCTTATGTATAAAACACTAAAAATGCCTGCACACTGGTGCATTTACAAATTGATGTTTTATATTCATTTCATTAAATATTTATTTTACATTTCAGAATATAAAGCAATGTTAATTCAGCTCTTAATTTGCATAGATTATAGTATCTATCTATATATATATATATATATATATATATATATATATATAACACAAAATACCGATGAAGAATACCGTTAAAGTACCGAATCGATAAACAGTATCGGTAAGAGTAGTAAGTAATACCGTTAAAACCTTAACGATACCCATCCCTAGCCAGGAATGTGAACTACTCTCAGCGAGAGGAGTTTGCCCTGGGACCATACAAGGATCTGGTGCGCCTGCCTGTAAAGGGAGCGCGCACACAGACCTCCCTGGTGGTTGATTTAAGAAACCGCCGCTGTGTCGTCGGTGCACCAACACATGGCGACCTCTTAGATCTGGGAGAAAGTGTTTCAATGCTAGAAACACAGCCAGCATCTCCAGGCAGTTCAAGTGCCACGTGAGATGGCGGCTGCTCCACAGACACTCAGCGACAAGGGATCACAGGCCCAGGCCCTGAGACAAGAACCAAGGTTTCTTCCACATGTCTAAGGCACGTAGGCATCTCCGCGTGACCTTGAGCATGCGGAGCAGGTTTCCCCTCAGGGAGAACCCCTTGGTCTTGAGCCACCACTGTAGGGGCCTCATGTACAGCAGGCCAAAATGTATCACGTTGGACGCAGCTGCTATCAGACCCAGCAGTTTCAGGAACTGCTGACAGTGAGGATTGACTCTCGCGACTGCAGTGAGGATCGCCTCGAACCGAGCAGGAGACAGACATGCCTGCATCATGGTCGAATCCCACACCACACCCAGATAAGCGGTTCTCTGTACTGGAGAAAGCACACTTTTCTTGGCGTTAAGTCTAAACCCCAGCTCTTACAAGTGAGCGTGAACGACTTTCTGATCTTGATGCTGAACCACCATCTGCTCCGATTGAGCTAATATCAACCAATCATCGATGTGGTTGAGTATGTGGATGCCCTGGAGTCACAGAGGAGCCAGCGCAGCATCCACACACCTCGTGAAAGTGCGGGGTGAGAGTGCAAGGTTGACGGAAGAACCCGGTAAGCTTTTGCCACAAAAGCAAACCTCAGGAACTTCCATCCTTCATTGGGACGATGAAGTACCGGCTGTAGAACCCAAACCGTCTGTCGAGAGAAGGGACCACCTCGACGGCCTCCTTCCTCAAGAGAGTGTTAACTTCTTGTTCCATTACCAGAGCCTGATCGGGGCCAACCAGAGTGGGAATGAACCTCACTAACAGAAGGATGCTTTCAATTTCAAATGCTAAAGCGTGCTTTGTTTGTGAAGACTGCTCGCACATGCGGCTGTGCGTATCTCTGTGTAAGTGGTTTAATGCACTTGTGTCTCAAAATGGTTTTATGACGCAAAATTAATGTAAACACAGACAGTTATGTCTTAAGGGATTAAACGGACAGGACAAACCACATTACGTCTTATATTTCAAAAGAGATCCATGCGTGACTGCAGCTTAATAGATCTCCCGCTGTCTATGATGTCATAGTAAAAAAACAACAGTTTTTGTAAAGATGAAGAAAATCACTCACAGTTCTACCAGAAAGACTCAGGAAGTGAACATAGAACTCCAAAGTATTTATTTACAAAACCAATACAAAGAACATAATTATTTTGGCGTAGGCCCCATCCGTAGCTTGAATCAGACATTGTAGATTCCAGCTTTTCCCGCCGAAGACGAAGGCAGGGCGGAGCCTACTCCCGCATGGACGGGGCCAACCTGTGGGTGGTGGGGAGGATGGTGGGAAACAACAGAGGCAGTATCTGCAAACACAATGAAGGGTGAGTAGAGGGCTTTTATATCCCTTGTGTTGCGTGCTAATTGGCTAGATCTAATTGTAATATGTGACGTAGCATTAAGTCTTCCTAGTAGAACTTGCGCTGACGCTTTCATTTCTACCAGAAAGACTTAGGAGGTGAACATAGTGATCCAAAGTATTTATTTACAAAACCAATACAAAGAACATAATTATTTTGTTGTAGGCCCCATCTGTAGCTTGAATCAGACATTGTAGATTCCAGCTATTCCTGCCGAAGACGAAGGCAGGGCGGAGCCTACCCCCAAAAAAGAGAGAAGAAAATGAAATACCCACCAGACAAATTATTTCTTAAGATCCTAGAACATATGGACAAAAGAAAAGAAAAGATGAGACTTAATTAGTCATAATGTACAACGAGCGTTAAAGAATGTATCAGATTATAGCTTAAAGTATTAGCTTATACAGTAGAGGAGATGACCCACAGAGGCCTCAGAGAGAGAGGCCACGATAGGCCAAATATTGATAAAGGCCTTGATAGGCCAGATAGGGATAGAGGCCACGATAGGCCACGATAGGCCAGATAGGGATAGAGGCCACGATAGGCCACGATAGGCCAGATAGGGATAGAGGCCACGATAGGCCACGATAGGCCAGATAGGGATAGAGGCCACGATAGGCCAGATAGGGATAGAGGCCACGATAGGCCAGATAGGAATAGAGGCCACGATAGGCCGCAGTGGGGAAGAGGCCCCGATAGGCCGCAGTTTCAAGGTGAAGTGGGTCAAACCTGCAGAGAAACGGGCTTGCAGGAACTCCAGCACTGTACCAACTGGGCAGTAAACTGGGTCGAGCTGGCGGTCTCTGCACCAAGAAGTGAAAGATTGTGAAGTGAAAGGCCACGAAAGACAGGCCACAGAAAGAAAGGCCAAGTTAAGGCGCAGTAAACCATAGAGGTTGTTGGGCGTAATATGAATAATATTATACCACCACCAGTAATTGCATAAGATTACATTGAGGACAGCTTGATATTATCGGCGAACCTTTGAGACGGTTTGTGTTTCAGGTCTAAGTAGTGATTCAAATCGGGTAGATGACTATCTTCCAGTGCTTGAGGCTGATGTTTGAAACCCACAGGTCAGCAGCAGTAGTGGCTGGGTTTGGGGGGGGGGGGGGGGGGGGGGGGGGGGGGTGGCGGTGACAGACCGCAGGTCTTAAAGGTGACTAAATGGAACTGAACCGGGCGCAGAGAGAAAGGCTACAAAAGGCCGTAGAGAGGATAGCCACTAAAAGCCATGACTGAAGGCCGCATGAGGCGGTGAAAGAGTAGATGTAGTGATTAGGTATGACACCACCACCAGTATTTGCTTAATTTACCTTAAACATACAGCATTACGTTTCAACAAAATGACAGTATGAGCCATCTCGTGACGGGCCACATTATGACATTTAACACAGAGACAGCGTAGTTCATGTAATGAGAGATGTCATTACAGGCCAATTTTGTGAAGGACAATGATAGGCAGAGTTATGTAAATAATAATAGTCACGCTTACCTGATGGTCGCAATAGGCCAAATTGAGCAAAGCCACGATAGGGTGAGTAATGTGAAACCTCAATAGGCCATGTGAAGTGAAGGCCCGATGGCTGCAATTACATTGATAGCCTGTGTATGTTTCCATAAACTATGTGATGTGAAAGCCCCGTCTGTAAATGACCACAATAGGCCATTGTATGTGAAAAGCCATGGTAGACTGGACATGAGGAGCATGTGAGAAGTAACCCCAATCGGTAGTTTGCTAAGAGTATCATACTGTACCTTGAGATTACATTAAATAGTTTAGAGTCTGATCTTGATGGATGTGGAGGACGATCATGTACGTAGCAGCTTGGTAGCGGATTACAGGAATTCTAAACCACCGCATTGTGTTGGAGAGGCCATTGGTTTAGTTTAAATGATAGAGGTAGTATTGGGGTTCTAACAGCGACTTAAGAAAGAGCATATACACAGATATATGAACATTCGTTAGGCTAGACTCCTGCACACACTTGATAGAACTCCATCTAACTGCCGGAACCCGCAGAGGAAACCTATCCCCCAAAAATAGAAAATGAGCCAGATCTGCATGATCATAAGTAGAGAGATACTCAATGTTAAGCGCAGTCCCCGATAGGCCGTGATATGTGAAGGCCACGATAGGCCGACTTCGTAAATGATAATGGACAGACTAAGCTGATGACCACCATAGCAGAGTTATGCAAAGTGCCACAATAGTCCGTGTAATGTGAAGGCCACAACAGCCGAGTAAGTCCGAAGCAATAGGTATGAAGAAACCGAATGTACCACCACCAGTAGATGCTAAATTAAACAAGCCTTGATTATAGATTAAAGATGCCTGCGGAGCATTGAGCCAAATCTTACCTAGAACTCAAATGGGAGAATGACCGTGTATACGTCAGCTTGATAGATACTGGGTTCATGATAGTGCCGATTCAAAAGAGTGACCTGTCTAGAGATGAAGAGAGAGCCACGGTTTTCTGCATCTGCAGCCATGGAATCGTCTCGGGTTACTTATGTAACCATGGTTCCCTGAGGGGAACGAGACACTGCGTCCTCTAGGGGTCGCTATGGGGGAACGCTTTGTCGTGACCCGTGTCTGAAGCCTACATTGAAAAAACACCAACTTGTTTGGCCGGCGACAGCCATGACGTCACTACCGTCGCAACTAGTACAAAATAGGCGCCGGTAGCGCACATCATCACTTCTTCGTCTGAAGCTTGTGTCCGCAGCATGGCACAAAACTAGAGGACGCAGTGTCTCGCGTTCCCTTCGGGGAACCATGGTTACATAAGTAACCGAGACGTTCCCTTTCCATGGAACTTCGAACTGCGTCCTCTAGGGGTTCCTATGGGGAACGGTATACCCACGCCACCATGATGAGGGGAGTGCAAGCCAGAACCATGGCGAGCCTCTAAGTACCAACTACACCATATCGCTATGGGAGTTGCCCCTGTCCTGGACTTAGACGGCTGTCAGTGACAGTACTCCCTGCGGCCAGACGCCTAGGCTGCCAAGGGACATTACTAAAGCCTCACAGTGTGCAGGTCCCACTGAGACATGCTTGGTAGTAGAACCCATGCTACCAATAGTCTACCAAGGGAATCAGTCTCTCGAGACTGACCTCCGGTGTAATAGGAGCGGCTAGTTTGGTGCCCAGGAAATGCGGGACGGCAGGGGCCACCGTACCAGCTGTGCCATAAAAAGCCTCCTCGGGGGTGGCGCCAGGGCCTAGAATCATGAAGGATTCTTTCCAGGGAATACGACCAAGAGCCTACTTATTGGATCAATTACTAGTCTTAGCTTGTCACTCAGGGCTACCTCACTTTGCGGAAGGACCTGTCTCAATAGGCCTCTAGTGGAAACACCCTGTCAGAGCAGGTATTCGAGGACACCATGAGGAGTGGGTCCCAGGCGGAAACGGGGTTTTAGACCACTCAGAAAAAGAGAACGAAGCTGTGCGCGTAACTCCTACCAT
>JADLZN010011113.1:0-31672 GCA_018155175.1 Sinocyclocheilus anophthalmus
CGCAGAATAACATAGGTTTCATAGACAATTGGATGAGTTTTGGGACAGTCCTGACCTGTTGAAAAGAGATGGTCTAAATCCCTCCTGGGGTGGTGCCGTTCTTCTCTCTAGAACAGAGGTGGGCAAACTACTGCCCGCTGGACACTTTCTAAATGTTTGGCCCTTGCCTATAACTATGTACTATACAACCTCAAAACAGCAATGAAAATTCATCATAATCCATGGAATTTCTTACATCGATTTCTATCACAAAAATTCCTTTGCTGTTTACAAAAAGTCCTTTTATGTTAGTAAAGGACCTTTAATATAAGGCCGTTTAATATGCAGACAATCAGTTATGAGAGGAGAGAGAGAGAGAGAGAGAGAGAGAGAGATAGAGAGAGAGGGGCTTAACAAACCTTTATTTAATCACAATTATTCCAACTCATGAACACATTTGTGTTACCCATCATCTATTAAATTAAATTCATGAACACATTAAGGGAAGGGGGGGGATACATTTCCATTCAAACATAAATCGTAGAGATTCCCCCCATCATCATCAGGTTTAATTCCACGATACCTTGATTTACTCCCCTACATATAAAAAGTTTTCAAATCTTCCAACAATGTAAAATGTCTCTTCTATTTTCGGGTCGTTGTGTGATGTTTTATTAAACCCTTTAAAAATTACACTAGCATCAGTTGACCCCACACCACGTGAGTTACTTTTGACGTGACAGCTATTGCCATTTTGGCTTGTCAAACACAATAATTAAACTGAAGTTCTTGGTGGGTTTTGTTATTTTTTTTTTCTTGTTTTCTATTCTAGCAATATTTGGGTCCATAAATAAAAAACATCATAGAAAATGCCTCCCCCAAAGTTTGACACCATTCCTCTATTTGAGCAAACAATTGCTGTAATCTCGTACATTGACAAAACAAGTGAAAAACTGTCTCTGTTGCTCCACAAAAAAGACACCCTTCCCCTACCTGTGGATCAATGTGTGCTCTGTGTCTGTTTGTAGCTTATACCATTCACAATCCTCCACTGAAGGTCTCCAGACCTTTTTTCAATTGGAGGTTTGTACAAGGTCCTCCAGCTACCTTTAGGGGAAGCATCTAATCCAAAAAAATCCTGCCACTTAGACTCCTTAAGTCCTTCCAAGGAACGTAGATGTGATGCCTTGATACACACAATATACAGCGTTCGTTTCCCAGCATTACTAAAAAGTCCAAGTTGAGGAGTTCTAAAAGTAAGCAAATTCCCCTCTAGTTCCTGAAATTCGTCAACAGCAAGTGCAATTTCAAGTTCTGGGAATGAAAGTTCCTTGTTATCATCCATTCGATTCAAAACAGATATAAAGTCCTTTGGTAGCAAATCAACAAGACCTTTCAATAACTTTTGTGCCAGTCGAATTGACCTGACACCCATATTCGTAGCCAGTCTCTCAGCCGACATCCACCCTTCTGTTGTGATTAGATCTCCAATTTTGAGAATTCCTGCATTCTTCAAAGCGTTCCTCACACATTGTGGTTGTAATATTTCCATGTCCATCACATGGTTAAACAACAACGGTTCTTCTTTGGCCCAAAGTCCTTCAGCTCCATTTGATTCCCTTGAAATATGAAAAATTCTCCATGCTTTCATCATCGAGTAATAAAAAGGTGTCAAACCAGACAAATCAAGGTTTTGGGTATCCATGAGGAAAATATGCCGGTCTAGCCCCATCTTACCCGCTTTTTTTAAGAGAGCACAGGCTACTTCAGACCAGCTTATGTTATCTCCATAGAGGAGTCTTTTAGCTGTCTTGAGTCTAAAAGCCATTAGCTTGCTTTTAATGTCCACCAATCCTTGTCCTCCTTCTTGTCTGGGTAGAAACAATACTGGAGCTTTAAGCCAGTGTTGACCGGACCAAAAAAAATCAATTAAATACTTTTGAATGACTTTCACCAAATCTTCAGGAGGTTCTAAAATAGTCATTTTATGCCATAAAGAAGAAGCAACAAGGTTGTTGCAAACAAGTACCCTTCCCCTGTAGGACAACTGGGGTAGCAGCCATTGCCAGCGAGACAACCGAGCACACACTTTCTCCACCAGCCCTTCCCAATTCTGCCTTCTATACTCTTCCTTTCCTAAATAGACCCCTAAATATTTAAAACCAGATCTTCCCCACTGCAGTTTACCTGGAAGCAAAGGTCTCTTATGTTCGACACCACACCACAGGGCATCACTTTTTTCCCAGTTTACTTTGCCAGATGAAGCTTCCTTATAACACTCCAAGGCTCTTTTCAATATCTGAACATCTTTATCATGTCTTATAATGACTGTAATATCATCAGCATATGCTGAAACTTTTACATTTATATATGAATTTGGAGCAATCTGCAAGCCCATTAACTCTGTCCTCAATTTACAAAGAAGAGGTTCAATAGCTAAAGTATAGAGCTGCCCTGAAATTGGACAACCCTGTCTTATACCCCTCTGCACTTTAACAGGGACACTAAGACCACCTGCCATTTTTATCATACAGGTTGCATCTTTATAAAGTAACTTTACCATTGAAATAAAATTATCACCAAACCCAAAAGCCTTCATGACACTGAAAAGATATTTGTGATCAATTCTATCAAAAGCTTTCTCTTGATCTAATGACAATATTCCCATGTTAATATTGTCATACATGGCTAGATCAATAACATCACGCATCAAATACAGATTGTCAGTAATATATCTGTCTTTTATACAGTATGATTGATCCTTATATACAATACTATTTAACACTTTATTCAATCTGGTAGCAAGACATTTTGATAAGATTTTATACTCGGAACACAACAATGCAACTGGTCTCCAATTCTTCAATAATGTAAGATCTCCTTTCTTTGGCAGCAAAGTTAATATTGCTCGTTGACAACTCTTGGGTAGAAAACCCTCACTCAGACATTCTTGCAATACCTCAAACACATCAATCCCAATTATATTCCAAAAATGTTTATAAAATTCACCAGGAAGTCCATCAATTCCAGGAGTACGACCTGAAGAAAGTCCCATCAGTGCAGCACTTACTTCCTCAAACGAGAGTCCAGAGTCTAGGTTTTCTTTATGCTCAGAAGTTAAGCAGGGTAGATTCTGTAATAATTCATTTCGACTCTGATCATCCGTTTCCTCAGCCGCAAAGAGCTGCGAATAAAAATCCACTGCTATTCTACGCATCTCCACAGGATCAGTCATAACAAGTCCATCAGAGTTTTTCAAACTTAACATTTGCTTTTCCTGTACCGTTTTACATTCCAAGTTAAAAAAATAAGAGGTTGGACCATCTATATCTCTCAATGATAAAAATCTATTTTTCACAAGAGCACTTTTAACCTTTTCATTTAAAATAGAACTCAATCGGCGTTTCTTTTCAGTCCACTCCTGTAAATTACCGGAATAATTTTCCATCATATCATTTTCAGTAGCAAGAATTTCTTTCTCAAGCCCTTCAAGAGTCCATTTCAAACCTGTAGCTGAATATGATGTATATTGTTGACAGAATTCTCTTATATGAGCTTTACCAACTTCCCACCATAAAATAACATTATTATATCTGCTCTTTTCATTTTTCCATGTTTCCCAGAAATATTTGAAATTTTCACAAAACATTTTTTCTTGTAATAACTTAACATTAAAGTGCCAGTAAACACTTTTATACCTTCTCAATGTTAACAAAACATCAACAGTCACTAATTTATGATCAGTACTTGGTGTGGGGACAATAGCTGTGTGCACAACTCTATTTTTCATATTCTTCGATAAGTACAATCTATCTAAACGAGCTGCTGAGATTCTCCCAGCATTTATCTTCACCCAAGTGTATTGTCTTATTGAGGGATTATTTTCTCTCCACATATCTGATAAATTATATCTTTTAACAATACTAGATAAGACATGCGAAGACTGAATGCATGGTTCCTCTCCATTCCTGTCTACATTAAAATCAAGAGTGCAATTCCAGTCTCCTCCAACAATGATTAAGTCCTCATCTTTTTGTTGTCTTAAAAAATGCTGCAATTTGCTAAAGATTTTTATTCTATCAGATCCCCCATTAGGTGCATACAAATTAATAAAAACAAAACAAAGATCGTTAATTTCTACTCTTACTGCTAATAATCTGCCTGGCTCAATTTCCTCCTTAAACAAACATTTAGCCTTAACTGATGGTGAAAAAAGAATACCAACCCCTGCACTTAGATTAGATCCGTGACTTAAAAACTGATCATTTCTCCACCACAATTTCCAATCAGTCTCATTATTAAAATCACTATGGATCTCTTGCAAAAAAATCACATCTAACCGTTTCAATTTAATAAATTCTAAGATTGTTTCAGCTTTCTTCTTTTCCCTCATCCCATTTACGTTAAGAGATCCCACCCGGAAAGTCTCCATAAGGAAAAGAAAGATAAGAAAGAAATAGGTCAGAAAAAAAGTGCACTTATTACCCATAGTGATTAGTTATTTTTCCCCCTTTTCGACCTCCCTTTCCCTTTCCGTATAACAGTGATGTGCTTCTTTAATCTATAACGCTTCTGCTGTGAAAGCTCTTTGTCACTACTTACTTTCCTTGCCCACATCACAGAAGCCACAAACTTGTCTAAGTCTGGAAAAAAATCACTCACCTCAACACTTTTCCCCTTTGTTTCATCAAGAAAAGCATTGATTTGTTCTATAGTATACACATCTCCTTTATTAACCTTTGCCATCTCACATTCTTCTGACCACTGTTCTTCATCTCTCATACTGTCATCAGTACATTGTGACAATCCATCAAACTCATCTCCTGAGCCTTCCTCAACAGCCTGGATTTTTGTTTGATCCCCTTCTTTAACATCATTCACATTTGTAATTTTGTCAGTAATATAATTCGGATGCATGTCAAAAGCAGAACTACATCCAGCTTCCTCATCAATGTTTACCTCATCTGACGCATCTACTTCTTTTGATGATGTTTCAGCCTGCTCCTCTACTCCTTTTCCATGCTGTATTACTGTAACCTCCAATCTCTTATTACTAGAATTAGATCTATTTTGAGTTATATCAGCGGCTAACTGTTGTTGATCGTTACTCACATCTTTATGTGGACAGGAGAACCGTTTGTGTCCTAACTCCCCACATTCAAAACACTTAAGGTTATCCGTGCTCGCGTACACCATATAAGAATTCTCTCCATGATTGACACGGAAAGAAATCTCTAAAGTGCGTTCAGGTGAAGTCAAAAACATTAACACCTGTCGTCGAAATGAAAGTACGTGTTTAAGAGCAGTGTTTTTGCATCCTAGCGGGATCATCCTAATTGGACTTGCAATTTTTCCATATCGCACCAATTCTTTAACTATGGCATCATTTGAGATAAAAGGAGGAACATTAGATATTGTTATTTTTGTTGCAGGTGCGGCTAACGGAGTCACGGGCACAAACGTTTCTCTCACCCATAAACCACTCTCACTTAACTGATTAATTAACTGCTCCGTTTTCAGAAACACAACAATCGCCTTATTCATTCGTGAAGCTGATATAATATTGTCGAATCCAATTTGTTCTCCGACACTGACAAGTACCTCTTCCACGCTTACACCGGGTTCTGGCACACACCTGCACCCATTACGCCGAGTCAGGTGTGGCATAAGGTGTGGCATATCTTGAACAGAGTCAGCCATGTCAGCCAACAACAACAAAAAAACCGCGCTAAGCGCGGTCAAAATTACACAACGCCACTCTAGTCTGAAATAATATCGCCAAAGAAAGGGGGAAAGAAAAATAAAAGAAAGATAAAAAGCACCAAGTTTTTATACCCGCTTTCACCAACATGCTCCACTCTCACGCATACACACTCCCAGCCATCACCCCCAGAGAGCAGAGAGAGAGAGAGATAGAGAAGCTTTTCCAGCTTAAAACTAAACAATTTTGGGAAACATTTCATTCACGGAACAGTCATTCCTGCACTAGGAGGAAATCTTTCTCCTGGAAAAATGTACGGGTAGTTTTATTTATTTATTTATTGTTTTATTCCCAATTTCATTATTAGTCATGTTACATATTTTATTTAAATTATTTTATACAACCATCAGATTATATGTGTGGTCACGCATATTATGATATGTTCTCATGATCTGTTAGAATTGTCTACTTATTCTTTTATTGACCTTAAAGGGGTCATATGAAATTCTTTTAAAGATCATTATTGGGTAACAGAATAGGTTAACATGCTTCTAAGGTTCAAAAAATCACATTAGTTAAAAAAATACATTGTACATTATTGTAGGTCCTCTATGCCCCGCCTCTCTCAAATGCTTCATTTTCTACAAAGTCCCTCCTTCCGACAAGCGCAGTCTGCTCTGATTGGCCAGCTGACCCAGTGCATTGTGATTGGCCGAACACCGCAAGCACTCGTCGGAAATGTAAAGCCCCTTACCATAATCACCAGCTTCAAGCTTTCAAAGTAAATATCAAGACAGAGCCCGAAAGGGGAACAGAGTAGCGTGACCTACACAGTGATGAAGCTGTAGTGTTTGCAGGTACCAATCCATGGTTATATCTGACTCCACTTTGATGGACGTGCTCTCTCTCTCTCGCTCTTCTTGCTCGCTGCACACACACACACACACACACACACACACACATGATGCGCAAAACTCTGCATTTGAACAGTCAATAGCAAATACTTAAACTAATAACAAAACAGTAGCTGATTCAGAAGCGCCAGATTGTCATAGCAAAGTCAGAATTACCTCCTCTCCTAGGTTCACGAAACGGTCGTCCATAAATTAATTTCTGTTCTGTTGTAAGTGATCTTAAAGCTTCCTAAATGCATCTACTTTCGGAAGGCCAAATAAAGTGTTTTTGCTTTCGCCTAGAAACACACAGCTCTCCCTGACATGGCTGCATCAACACAACTGCTTTTCCTGAAACCACGCCTTCTTTCTTTGCGTACACATTTGGGCCGCATTATGCAAATATTTCCACATAGTGAGGTAGATATGTGGGGGCGTGTTAGAACGAGCCGTTTTAGGGGGGCGTGGCAGAGTCTTAACTTTGATAAAGAATATCTCTTTGGTTTTGAGACTTTAGTCTTTTGCAACTTCAGGGATCTTATCTATGCACAATCACTTGTAACACTCCAAAGATAAAGGGAAACTGAAATCGCATCATATGCCCCCTTTAAATCCAATATCTTTCTCACATCTCCCATACAGAGAGAAAGAGAGAGCAAAAATGCCCTGCCTCGGAATGCAACCGGACACTCGGACCCCAGATGAGGCAAACCCCCGGATGTGGGAACGGACCATTAAATCTTCATTCATCAAAACATTCCTTAGGTCTTCATTTATCGCCTGCCATCCTCTGAAAACGGTCAAACATCTGTACAAACATAATTTTTCATCCCCGGAGGTCATAGGTTGACGTCGAAATTTCACATATGCCGGTTTTCACATCTGGACATCTAACAGGTCACCGAGGTCAACACAACGTGGGTGGTCGCAACGTGGGCGGTCACTACGTGGGGGAGGGGCCGCGTGGGGGAGGGGGAAAGGTCACAAAGGTCAAAGCCATCAATCAAGGGTCATAAATCATTTTTGACATAAGGTGCATCATATTGCTATTACGGTCACTAATTATAAGTACAAAACTAGGATTTGTAAAGATGAATGTCAGAGGATTTCGATATAAGTCAAGAGGAAACTGTTTTTTTAAAGTAAGGAAACTTTGCTTCCTTTTTTCCTGTTAACAAACGTTGGTTTTCACAGACTCACCGGCGCATGCGCAGTGCTGACCTCATAGGTCATCCGCCCGGAACTACTTCCATTTACAACAGTGAGTGCAAGCTAGATTCAGTGATTATTACGTTTTGAATATGGAAATTTGCCCACTTTATAAGTGGCCTTAACTACTATGTACTTACATTTAAATTAATCATTTGGTACATTGCACTTATTGTGTACATCCATGTTTTTACATTGTACTTATATTTTAAAAATACCTGCATGTAATTTCATCTGTAATTAATTTGTTATTACACTGTTGACCCATCCCTTACACCTTAACCCACCCTTAATCCTACCCATAAGGTGGGGTTTGGTGTGGACAACAACCTGTCCCTAACCTTACCCGTGTCCTACCTCAATAGCAGCAAAAGTGTTTTGCAATACAATATGAACACAATAAGTACAATGAACTTATTTTTTGATGTAAGTACATAGTAGTTAAGGCCAATTAATACAAAGTGGGACCCTGTTTTCTTACAAAACCATCGATTACACAGCTACAGAGGCCTGTCACCCCCCTGAGCGTGTGATGACACTTTTTATACTTTTTTTTAGATGGGCGTTTTTTTATTTCACTTCTTTTGGACTGAAGGAATGCAACACCCGCTGACTGCAATGATAAGAGCTTGGAACAGCCAGGAGATTCTTAGTAGGGGTGCTTCGATCAGGATTTTTGAGGCCGATCACCGATCACCCGATCACAGAAAGCAGTATCTGCCAATAACGATCTTTTTAAAGCCTTCTTTTTATCATTTACAACTATTTATATTGATACTCCAATCAGGATTTTTAGACATTTATTCAGGGCCTGAATTTCATTTTTGAAAATGGGGGGAATTCACCTCTTAGGTGTCTCTTGTGAGAGGGGAAGCAGCACGGACTGTGCTTTCACACAGGAGTTCACTACTGATCCGTGGCCGTTTACCACAAACACAACATTTATCCATTATTTTTATTTCAAATCAAAACATTGTCACTGAAAATGTTTTTTTCAGCATTGCAATTATTTTTTTACGCAGTACAGTAATACAATCGTTCACAGACATGTTAAACACAATAAATATAAGCAACACATTATTCAATGCTTTTTACTTTTGCATTTACTTCTAGATTTATATATTAAGTTGCTCAAGCAAGTGGCAAAACATTTAAACTATTTTTCTTAAGTTGTCACAAACTTACCACTGACAGAAATAGTCAGCTCTACTGCCTTTCCTTTTGCACTGAAATCTTTATTACAAGCAATCCTGCAGTTCATAAAGAACTTTGTTTTCCTACCTCCACGAGTGCATCTATTATTGCCTTATCTAAAAGTCCACTTTTCCTTGTTTTAAATCTAGCCAAAAAACCATGTGTTGACTGTGAAACACAGTATACTTTAATAATATGCATTTATGGTGTAAATTACTAAATTTGTGTCTCAATCCATGTTTATATTTACTCCAAACAATGCGCTTGCTTTACTTTATTCGCGCTTGCAGTCTCGCAAAATGACTGTTCGAAAGATCACTGCCAAACTATACTACATTTTCGTGTCAATTCATGTTCATATTTACTGCAAAAAATGCGTTGTTACTTTAATTCAGTGCTTGCAGCTCAGCAAAAATAGACGATCTGCACTGCTGCAGACGCACCGCTACTGGAATGCACTGCCGGACAGCAACCGTGTGCAGTGTGAACGCTTTATTAATCCGTTAACATGAGCGCGAAAAAAAATATGCACCACACTGCAAACAAAGTAATGTGAACCTGGCATTATGTGTATACGCTGCGAGTGTGCATGAGCGCACGGTCTCCATGAGAGCGCGTGAGCGCTGAATGGTTAAACACTGGCAAGAATTAAAAAGTAATGCAATTTATAAACTTTAAGATGATGATTTCGTGACGATGTGACACTGCCTCGATTGTGCAAGTGACAATTCCTGTGTCAACTGTGCAGCGTGCAGCAAGCTTATAGACAGACGCGATGTGGTGATTTGAAGACATTTGCGTATATTGAGAGAGAGTGCACGCGGTGATTCACTCACGCTGTTTGTGAAATTACGTCTCACACAAGGTTTTCAAATTAAGTTATTTAATTAAAGGGGTCATATGATGCAATTTAAAGATCATTATTTGGTGTAACAGAATGTGTTGACATGTTTTAATGTTCAAAAATCACATTATTTTTCAAATACTGTACATAATTGTAAGTCCTCTATGCCCCGCCTCCCTCAAACGCTTCGTTTTCTACAAAGTCCCTCCTTTTGACAAGCGCAGTCTGCTCTGATTGGCCAGCTGACCCAGTGCATTGTGATTGGCCGAACACCGCAAGCACTCATTGGAAATGTAACATAATCGCGAGCTTCATCTTTCAAAATAAATAAGACAGTAAATAATGTCATTAGTTTTACCATCAGTTCAAGCCCGAAAGGGGAACAGTCACGTGACAGACACAGTGCCAAATAAAGTTCTTTTGCTTTCGCCTAGAAACACACAGCTCTCCCTGACATGCTGCTTCAACACTAACTGCGTTACTGAAACCACGCCTTCTTTCTTTGCGTTCACATTACGCAAATATTTCCACATTGTAGCCACTCAATCGGAGCACCCCTAATTTTTTATATAACTCTGACTGGATTAATCTGAAAGAAGAAAGTCATATACACCTAGGATGCCTCTGGGGTGAGTAAAACAGCCTAATTTTAATTTTTGGGTGAACTAACCCTTTAAATCTTTCTCTACCATGTTTGGACTTAATGTGTTCGTAACATTGTCAATGGTATTCTGGTTGTGATTCGGTAAGTAATAATGCATCGGTAAAACTTTAGTGACACTTTTGTAAATTTGTGTTTGGGCTACGTTGTAGCATCTGCTTAGGATCATTGATGATCGTTTGGGCTTTATGTCTTAGAGACCCCTTTAAAGCCTTGTGTATTTGCATTTGCATATACATCAGACATGGCCCCACATTCTACATTTATAAGGGTGCTAAATTGCCAATGGTTCCCCCCACTATCAAGGAGATGCTAAACAGATCAACACTCATTTTCCCATCAGACTTCAAACACATTCCAATGTCCTACGAGACAGCCATCCTCAGTTCCTGGAACCAAATGTCTGATGGCCAGCGAACTACCCCCATGCTCACAATACACATAACACACAAACACACATAAAGATATGTTCTTTATTTAGACTATAATTAATCAGTTACAAATGTATCTGGTATATGCATGTGTTGTTTGTTTGTTTCCCTATTATATTAGCCTAGTTACCACTCGTTATTTGTATTAGTTAAGCTCTAAATGCTTATATTCAAGTGTATGAATGTATCTCTGGTTTAATATCTTCTAGATATTTCTTTCTTGGAATCAAAATGATCTGCTCTTTATCTACCAATCCTCCAGACCAGCAATAAACATGCAAATGGGCCATAAATGGAGACAAAGAAAACTTCTCCCACTCAAAAATTCATGCCTGGTATTGGCCATTCCACCCAAAAGGTGGGTGTGACTAGGAACTATTAAAAGTCCCTAACTCAGACTAATCATTGCTCAAAACCTTCTTTCTTGAGACGGACACTCTCCAAGACTCTTCAAAACTCTCCTCTTGAGTTTGACTTTTCAGCAGTTTACCTTCAAGGAACTTTGTTAATTCGCTGTGGACTCTCCGATCTTCAGAAGAACCAGACAAAGGCCTCCAGCTCACATCTAACGAAGTCATCAAGAACCTCTGTCTTCTTGCAGCAACAAAGCCAATGTAAGTAACTGTTCCAACTATTTAGATGCGTGTCTAAGTGTTGGCCCCTTCTTAAGGTAATTTTTGACTCTTTAATGATTCTCATTAGGTTAGGGTTAATTTATTTTAAATACTGCCATTATTTTGTTCTTCTCTCTCACTTTCTTTACTTTCCTTCTTTCTCTATGTATGTGTTTTGCTTAGTTTAGTTGCATGTTAGCTATAGTTTAATTTATTACATCCCTTATATTCACAATTGTTTGTCTCTGTGTGCTGCTCGCAATACGAGTCACTGAATTTTGATCCTTGCTACATGTTAAACTACTGATAGTACTGCATAAAGTAGGAAAGCCATTCTTCCTTGGCCAGGAAAATAATCTTTCCTAGAATTGATAAATGGTTATATTGTCTGCTCGGTGGACGGACAAATCAAGTAATTGTAATATTGATTCTGCTACAGTTCATTCTACGATCTGATCTAAATATGTATTATTAATTATAACCAGTTATAATAAATTATAAATATTTCCCTTTTGAGCTAATTTGCTACAACGCAAATAAGTTCCACAGGAGGAAAGAAGGGTGGGCCACACCGTGTCCTCCCACTCTGATGGAAACGGCCATCACAACACGGAAATGGAGAAGCACCACATTGCATTCTCCTCCTCATCGTAAAGGGATAAAGCGGTTTAATTTTTCCATTTTTTCCCAGTAAATATATTTCTAAAGGTGCTGTTGAAGGAATCACCAGATTCGGTAACAAGCCAATTAATCCATACATACAAATAAAACAAAACAAATAAGTTCAGAAATTAAGTTATGTGTAATAAAATTGAATGACCCAGGGAAAAAGTATTGAACTACTGAAATGTATTTAATACTTTGTACAAAAGCCTTTGTTGGTAATAACAGCTTCAAGATGCCTCCTGTCTGGAGAAACTAGTCGCATAAATTGCTCAGGTGTAATTTTGGCCCATTCTTCCACAGAGTCTTCAAATCTTGTAGGTTCTGTGGGCCTCTTCTATGAAATCTGATCTTTAGTTCTTATTTTCTATTGGATTCAATTCAGGTGATTGGCTGGGCTATTCTAGCAGCTTTGTTTTCTTTTTCTGAAACCAATTGAGAGTTTTCTTGGCTGTGTTTGAGATCATTGTCCATCCTTTTTTTATCTTTATCATCCTGGTACTGTAGGTGTTGGGACTGAACCAGATAATATTAATTTCCACTGACTATAGGGGCAGGATCGCTTTCTAATTACTGATTTCCATGGCTTTTTGCTCCTACCTTTCTTCATGTGTTCAAATTTTTTTCCCTGTATCATTCCATTTTATTTCTGAACTTATTTGTTTTGTTTTGTTTGTATATATGGATTACTTGGGTTGTTACCGACATCTGGTGAAAATTTCAAGTCAACAGCACTTTTAGAAATATATTTACTGAGAAAAATGGTGATGCGTTCAATAGTTAATTTACCCGCTGTAGCTAATTACAGTTGATAATAAATCTTTCACATTTATGTTTCATGCATAATAAGGTTCCCCTTCTAGGGAACTCAACGCTGCGCCCCCTAGGGGGCACAATGGGAAATGCAGCCTGCATGACCGGTGTCTGAAGCACGTGTGAAACAACGCCAATCTATTGGCCCACATGGCCCATGACGTCATAGGCAGGGTGCCCGGAAGTATAAAAGGGCACCTGCTGAATATGTCATCCTCTTTGCTGTCTTCAGGAGCCGTCTGTTTGAAGTGCGTGTGAGAGACCATGGGAAGTGAGCGGTGTGGAAAGTGTGTGCCTCCGTTCCAGAGGTTTCTGGCACTTGAGGATACGCGTGATCTGTCTGACTTGGTCAGGAGCTTGTGCGTTCAGTGCTCGAGGGCTCTGATCGCACTCATTGTGAGTGTTTTCCAATGAGAAGCTCCATTCGCGTTTGTCCCTCTTTTTGAGAGATGAGTGACAAGCGTTTGCATCTCGCGGTTTGGGTCCCGCTCTCGCCGAGGCACGGCATAGACTCGGATCGTGGGATTCGTGGGTTTAAGATGCTCTTTTTGGGTTATCAGTTCCCATGGATAGAGCTCGAGTCGAGCAGTGCCTTAAGCATTGTGTGCCTCCTTGTTTGGATTCTAACACTCGAGGGCATGTTCTGCTTTCGCTCTGTCTCGGCGAAGAGCGCACGCGTTCAGAGTTACGCGCTCATCGTGATGAGTCACGGTGTCTAGGCTCAGCTCACGTTTGTTTCTATTCCCAAGGGATGCGGAACAAGTGTCTCGCGGCACGGTTCTGTCGTTGCCGCAGCACAGTTTTTTTCACTTCACGGTCATTGCTTTTATCTGTCGGATCCGCACACCTTTTTTAAACAGGTTGTCAGATGTCACAGACACTTTGGGTTGTTATGACGATGAAGTGTTAGCACTGAGTCGTTTCAGCCCTGATCCTGCGAGATCGTGGGCGGAGCTATATTCAGCCCGGCCGTGCCTCTCTAATGTGCATGTTTTTGTGTATGGAGAGACTCGCTGGGTGTGAATATATTTAAATACTCTGTGGAGAGAGGCTTGCGAGTTTTCTCTCCCAGGGTTTTCAGCACCTAGAGTGGTTATGGGGAAATGTATCTTCCTGTGTTAAGCCTATGTTCTAACCTGGCTTCTTAACTAGGCTGGGTTCCCCTTGGCACAAGTTCGCTCGATTAAGCGCTGAAGTCTTTGTCTAGGAATCTGCTATTCAAGGATAGCTGTGTTCAAACTCGGAGACTGCTCCCCTTTTTAGGGTTTTTAAATAGTGTTCTCCGTGAGCCCCTTGCATGGACTGTGCTGTCTCCCCTTCAGGGTTTTAAGTAGATGGCCCACTTCCATGGTCTGGCCAATCTTCAGCCTTATCTGAGGGAACTGCTACTCGAGGATAGCTTTGTCCAGCCCTCTTGTGTTATGGCCACAGCTTACATCAGGCTTTGATCTTGTGTTCGCTCTTAGCAAATAATTTACTGATGGCCCGCATCCCCCTTTTGTGAGCTCCTGGTCAATAGCATGGTGCTTCGCTAGCCTACGGTGGGACTGACACGGATTGGGGACCTCCTTAATATAGCTAAGGAGGGTGATTATATTTCACATCTGAGGGTGGTTATATTCCAGCCATTGTTAGACGTAAGTAGATAGCCCACTCTCTGTGGTCTGAGCAGCTCTGTAGGAAGGCTATCTAGGCTAGCTGTGTATTGTTATTTTGGTCTACAATCCTCATAAGACCCTTATGATATAGCTATCTGAGGATAGCTGTGTTCTAGCTCAGCAGCTACTCTCTTTACCTGCTATTTATGTAGCGATCTCTAGATCCTCTAGAGGCTTTCTAGTTAGCCTCTTCAGTGGTATTGTGTATCCAGGCTAGTTCTGCTCACATAGCATAACTATCTGAGGATAGCTGTGCTCTTCCGGGCACCCTGCCTATGACATCATGGGCCAATAGATTGGCGCTGTTTTACAGGTGCTTCAGACACTGGTCATGCAGGCTGCATTGCCCCCTAGGGGGCGCAGCGTATTGTTCCCTCTCGGGGAACCATGGTTACATGCATAACCAGAGACGTTCTTCAACTTATTTGTTTCAGAGTAGCAAACAGTTAATTTTTCTAGTGTAGCTCTGACATAGCTACACCCAACATAATCACTTGCATTTTATGCATTTTATGCACTTTATTCCTTTTTCATTCATGATACTAATTTAGTAGCTGTTGATTACTCTTGACTATTTTTTGTTAATAAGATGTATTTTATTACACTTGTGTCTTCCTTGTGTTGAGAATACAGTAAGAGGTCCTACAAGATACGGGCGATGATCCGTAATGATAGTAAATGAAGAAAGTCCAAGATAGTGTCTGAATTCTCTCACTGCCCACACAATAGCCCATAACTCCCGGTCAAAAGTAGACCAACATCTCTGTGTGACATTCAAGGCACGGCTGGCATACACTACTACGTGCTCTAGTCCCTCTTTTTCCTGTGCAAGTACAGCACCCACAGCCCACTTGGAGGCATCCGTATAAACTCTGAAAGGCACTTTGAAATCAGGCAGTGTCACGATGGGAGCTGAAGACAGCACTTCCTTCAAGTAGTTAAATGCGTTGTCACAATCGGTATTCCATACAAAAGGCACATTTTTGCCGACCAGCTGATTCAGCGGGGCTGCATGTTTTGAAAAGTCCTTTACAAAGCGTCGATAGTATGAACACAGTCCCACAAATGCTCTAACCTCCGAGGGAGACTATGGAACTGCCCAATTTCGAACCTTCTCTGTGTTTCTCGGGTCAGGCTGGAGACCTTTCTCTGAAACAACCTAACCCAGGAATATCACGTGATCCTTAGCCAAGTTGCATTTTCTGGGGTTCAATTTCAAACCTGCCGAACATATTCTGGCAAACACTTCTTTCAGATGAGTTAAATGCTCGTCAAATGTTGGACTATAAACAAAATATCATCCAGGTACACCATGCAAATGTGCCATGGGAGCCCTCTCAGAACTAACTCCATCATCCGCTGAAAAGTGGCGGGGGAGTTAGAAAGCCCCATCGGCATGCAGCGCCACTGATATAGACCCTGACCTGTAGTAAAAGCTGTTTTTTCTCTGTCTTGGTTGGCCACCTCTACCTGCCAGTATCCATTAGAAAAATCCAATGTGCTGAACCATCTGGAGCCCGCTAATGCATCTAGTGTGTCATCCACACACGGCAGAGGATGAGAGTCCTGGACCGTTATACTGTTCAAGCGTCTATAATCAACGCAGAAGCGCCAAGCACCACATTTCTTTTTTACAAGCACGACTGGAGACGCCCAGGGGCTACAGCTTTCTTCGATGACACCCTCAGCTATTACTAGTGGCCTACGCCCACCACCTGTCTCTCTATCTCAGCTCTCTTGTCAGGCGACGCACGGTATATACATCAGCTATAGCCCGTTTCCTGGCTCGTAATTCCTCTCCTCATCACCAGGGGTCATGAAGCGCACTCCCTGTCTCCTAGTTTCCTCCTCATACCTGCCTCGTCTCTGCATACTGGGGCTGGGGGAGGGGCTGTTAGCGCGCCTCATAGGACTACGGGCCGAGTTGTAGTCCTTATGACTATTAAACTCCATAAACGGTTTTCTTTCAGAAGAGCGGCCTCTCTGCATCTCATATGCCTGCATACGGCAAGCACGCCCCTGACAGCAGCACTGTCCTGACTCACGTGACGGGGAGCGCGCTCTACTCCACTCATCTCTGCCACTCCGACTCACTCTCTCCTTTAGTCTGTCATTCTCATTCTCCAAAACGGTTAATGGTGACTTTCATGTCTCTTACCTCATTAGTTAACTTATCAATTGCTTTGTACAGTCCACCAATGTCCGACACAGAGTTCACACTGGCCCCAGCCCCGTCGGCCGTCAAATTATGCCCGACATTAGCAGTCACATATCTCACATCCATCGCATTTCTCGCGTTCTCGCACCGACCTGTGATTATTACGGCTTCCTCCATGTCTGTCGCTCCCTGCTTATAACATTTCGTCCTCAGCACTGGATCCAGACCCGCCACGAAACGGCGAAACTTTTCCTCCCTCTGGGCTCTGTCACGTACTCTGGGAAAGCCTCATCCACTAGATGGCTTATTTCTGCTGCATACACCTCTAGGCTCTCCCGTGCTGCGCGAGGGCGGGCAGATAAGCTGGACCTAAATCGCTCCATGAACTGTCTCCTTCCAAAAGCTTCTTTTAGCTTCTCTTTTACTTTGTCATAGTCCGATTTAACAGGATCAGGAAGACTGTCCCATAGAGAGAAAGCTGCGTTGTTTAAACGTGTGGGTAAAATCCTTGTCAGTTCATAGTTGTATGAAGCGGTTCCACTCCCTTCAGTGAGCGCTTTGACAGCAACTTCAAACTGTCTCGCCCAGCACACAAAACTTTGTCTCTCCTCCCCGGAGAACGGAGGTGGCAATTCAATTCGCACGCTCCTATTGCCTCTGTCACGGTCCCGAAAAACACTAAAATTGTCTTCCTCCTTGAACCACATACTGACGATGCGTAGACCGCGCGTGCTACTAACTAAACACTTTTGAATTTAAGCTAACCAATTTAACACCCGTCGAAACACTTTAAAACACTAACTAAACTCAACCAAAACAACACCGCTGCCACCAATGTGACCGAGCTTACGCCTCGGGTTCGCCTAAACACTTTTCAAATAATAAAATAAAGAAAGCAAGACTCGGGTATTATATGAGCGATGTACTTTTTATTCTTCTTAACTCCAAAGAAACTCACATGGCACACCTGGGCGCTCTTGTTAACATGTGCGTGCCCAAACCTTGCCTACGGCAAGCCCCGAGGGACAGAAAAGCAATACACACACAAACGCAACCCCACAGACTTAACATCAACTTCAAAATATATGTTACAAAAGCATAGTTCATTTTTGCAAGGGAAAAACATGACTCATGTTCAGTATTAGGATTTTTCTATAAAGATATTGTAGTGATGTACTAATTTTGACATGTAGGCAATTTAGAAAGTATAGTTTTGTTAAATTTTGAGTATTAAAGTCATGTAAGAGATATATATCAGGGCAAAATAAAGAGACTGACATTTTTTTTTAAATGGAAGTGAAGGTGCAGTTCAGGAGAGAACTTTTAATCATGTTGCATGTCCCCAACCTAAGGATTTAAACCTTTTTTATGTGAGTCACTTCATGAGCATTTTACTTATTTTGAGAAAACTATCGTCATATCATATACAAAGAGACACCAATGTTTCAGGAGTTTAGTACACAGATTAGGACACATGCTTATTAGATAACCGATTTGAGTTGATGTTATGCTTTTTTTTATTTTTTTTTATTATTTTTTTTTTTCCAAACCATTGTTAGATGCCAGTGTTTCCCGTCATGGTTATGCAAAGATTTGATTTCAAAAACAGGATCATAGCTATTAAACTATTTTTTATGATTTTAAATCTGCATTGAACTTCAGATCAATCTCAAAATAAAAGCGGTACTAAAGTCTGATTTTGTGATGGAGGTGTTCAGATTTGATCACCTTAATTCAAGTGATTTCTGAAAGTCTGACAGTGTTGAGTGCTACTGTAAGTTTAACCCTGCTTGGTTTACATTTTTGAAAATGATTAACAGTTGCAAATAAAACATTCATTAAGGCAATTTAGAAAAGTAATCAATGTAATCAGTTACATTACTTTAATGGAGTAATTGATATAGTTACACTTCTTATTACATTTTAAATAGGGTAACTGTAATCTGTAACCTATTACATTTCCAAAGTAACCTTCCCAACACTGAAACTAACCCATCAACTTCAGTCAGAAATCTTGGTGTAATCTTTGATGACCAGCTGACCTTCAAAGACCACATTGCAAAGACTGCTCGATTTTGCAGGTTTGCATTGCACAACATCAGATTGATCAGGCCCTTTCTAACGGAGCATGTTGCACAACTTCTTGTCCAGCCCTTGTCATTTCTAGGCTGGACTATTGCAATGCTTTTCTGGCTGGACTTCCATCATGCACAATCAAATCTTTACAAATGATTCAGAATGCAGCGGCACTACTGGTCTTCAACGAGCCCAAAAGAGCCCATGTTACACCTCTTTTTATCTCCTTGCACTGGCTGCCGGTTGTGGCTCACATCATGTTCAAGATATTGATGCTTGCATATAGAACAGTCACAGGCTCAGCACCCGCCTATTTCCACTCACTACTACAAATCTACATCCCCTTCAGAAGTCTGAGATCCGCTAGTGATCGACGCCTCGTGGTACCATCACAGAGCGGCTCAAAATCACTTTCCAGAATGAACTTTTTCACTCAATATGTATTGGTCCAAATACAGAGTGATAAGGAAGAAACAAAATCAAACCTGCTTTAAAACCCAGCAACACAACTGTATCTGTATAATTTTACAACAGAAACACTGCTTTAACAAAAAAAAAGCAAAACAGCAAGGCTTATCTGACATCAAAACAAAAATAAAAAAAAATGCTGTCTAATCACTCTCACTGTACTTTGATATCACACACAGAACAGTATATGCAGTGCTGCTTCAAGTCCAACACCTAATGTGTTTTATTAGAGTATACCGTTGTCTTCTGTGGCTTTATAGGTATATTTGCCACTTACACATTATAGCTAGGCAAGGCAAGTTTTTTTATATAGCCATTTCGTACACAATGGTATTCAAATGCTTTACTAAATAAGTAAAATAATCAGAAAAAAAAATCTACCAAAATAATCACAGCAAAAAAAAAAATAATCACAAAAATAAAACAAGGAATTTAAAAACTTTGAAGATTTTTCATTTATTTAAAATGAATTTAATACAGTTAAAAATAGAAAATGATAATACATACATAAATTACAGTGCAATCAATTCGGACATCGCACAGAGCTCATTCAGTAAATCCACAGCTGAACAGATTAGTTTTGAGTCTAGATTTAAATGTGACTACTGTTTTAGCACATCTGATCTCTTCTGGAAGCGGGTTTCAACTGTGGGCGGCATAATAGCTAAAAGCGGATTCCCCTTTTTTTGTGTGAACCCTTGGTATTTCTAACTGACTTGATCCTAATGATCTGAGTGGTCTGTTAGTTTTATATTCAGTGAGCATATCTGCTATGTATTTAGGTCCTTGGCCATTGAGTGATTTATAAACGAGTAAAAGTACTTTAAAATCAATCCTAAATATAACTGGAAGCCAGTGTAAGGACCCGAGGACTGGTGTGATATGCTCAGATTTTCTGGTTCTAGTCAGAATCCTGGCAGCAGCGTTCTGGATGAGCTGCAGCTGTCTAATGGTCTTCTTGGGAAGGCCGGTGAGAAGACCATTACAATAGTCCACCTTGCTGGTGATAAAGTCATGAACAAGTTTCTCCAAGTCTTGACTGTAAACAAAACATCTAATTCTTGCAATGTTTTTTTTAGATGATAGTATGCTGAGTTAGTTACTGCTTTGACATGACTACTGAACCTAAGGTCTGTCTCCAGAATCACACCAAGATTCTTGACTTGATTTTTAGTTGTTTGATTCCTAGAGTCAAGGTATGCATTCACCTTGAGAACATCATCTTTGTTTTCAAATGCAATGACTTAAGTTTTCTCCTTGTTTAACTGAAGAAAAAATAATTTCATCAATGCATTGGCAGAGGGAGTCAATGGGGCTGTAGTCATTTGGTGATAAGGCTAGGTAAATCTGGGTATCATCTACATAGCTGTGATAGGCAATTTGGTTCCTTCTCATTAAAGGGAAACAGGTCATTATAGCATAGGTTTTCACATCCTGGTTTCCTCTTGTCTTCTTTTCGCCTGCCTCTTTAGCTCAAAGGGAATAATTTAAGATTTTAAAGGGAACTCCACCAATATGTAAGGGAATTAGGACAGAATCGCTGTTTTACGGCTGATCACTGAGACAGCCAGCGATTCAGTGAACGAGCCGTATGACATCAATTCTGCAATGGATATTTATATCCAAAATATAGTGAAAACACTATTAATTAGCATAGTAACAAGGTCGGCAGTTTAAGACATTAACTTGTGAGCACAAAACACAAGATACTTCTCTTTTCAATATAAATAAGGCTTTTTTGGATAAATCTAAGACATATAAACTAATTTAACACATGAACACACGCATTCACACAAGTTGCAGCAAGAGAGAAAGTGAGGAAATAATTAGTTTTAAGAGAATGAAAATGTGAAATCCCAATTTTACAGCAATGTGTGCCATTGTATAGATCTGAACAACCGTCAATCACTTAATTAAGCCTTGCATTGAGTCCCTCAATGAGGTTAAATTTTATATTAAATGCACCAGTTCAGCTAGAGGTATCTGGAGGTACTTGCTTTCCTGTGTTGCGGGGTTTCCTTCTTTGTCTGGTTGCCGAAAGGGGTTTCCCTAGGTTGCTGATTGTCTGGAGGTTCAGTCTTGGGAAGCCAGTGGTTGGGCGTTGGCTGTCGACATGGAGCTGTGGTCTGCAGTTGAATTTTTAGACGGCACTCTTTCGGAGATGCGCCGTTAGGCAAACTTAACTCAAAACACAAAACTCTCAACGGAAAATAAAACAACTAAAGAAATGAAATAGAAGTAAAGTTTGACGAGACAAGGTGGCGTTTCTCCTCATGGTTTTGAAGGAGATGGCATGCAAGCCAGAGCACGCTCAAAACTAAAGAAGCAGGATTTTATAGAAAAACAACCAGGCTCAAAGGGCAAGAAGGAAAGCGCGAGACGAGAGACACAAGGCTAAAAGCTAGACCAAAAGCAAAGTTTGATGTGTTTTCTAGTATTTAAACCAGCTGTTTAAACACACCCAAAGTGTGTTCTTGTCGACCTCTCCAACTTTAGATGTCGATGTTTTCTCGATGTGTGTTTTGTTGCTATGTTTCTCCTTCCCATTCATAAATCGACTGTTATCTCATCATTCACATGATCTGCGTTTTTTCCCGCTCTGGTACGAGTATACGTTTTGGACATGATTTCTTATAATAAGAATAAGATACATTTGACAACGAAGTGATTAGAATAAACGTTTCAAGCATGAATTATCAAACTCACACATACCAAACCTGAGTATGAACCATTAAGCGATTCAATAGTTATTAAAAATACATACACAATAAATGATTAAGACCTGATAAGTCACATGTGGGTTACATACATTAGTTGCTCAGGTCCTTTTAGTGTCATTTAGATACATATTTACATGGAAATGAAGTTTCTTCGGCATTCTGTGGATGTAAGGATACGTTCTGTGAAGACCAGAGAGATTAAAATGTCTGTAAGGAATTTTAGTCGCTCTGTTCTTGTCGTAAAGTGGGGGAAAAGTCCAATCCGAAGAGCTCGTGATCATGATTACTATCATGGATTTACATGTGATGGTCATGCTTTGCATCTCTTTGACCATTAATCTTGTTTATTTGCCCCAAAATTGACAATCTCCTTGGCATTGTCAATAAGTGTTCTTTTGTTTTAATGCTGAAAGCTGTACTGTGAAAGAGTGGGTTAGGCTTGCTTCAGACTGGCTAGAGTCTGATTTATGACATCCTGTTGTCTCGGGCCTCTGTGGAACTTTGGCCCTCCGCGTCTGCCTCAACCTGTTTTGAACCAAATCCTTAGATTGCTATTCGTCTGATATCCTACACTTCATTATTTGACTTAGAGGGAGCATATACAGGCTAAACAAGAGCGATGCAATAATTTAGCCTTGTGGGACTCCGCATGTCATGAACGTCCACTTAGACTTATGCTCTCCTAAACTCACATAATAACCTCTCCCTTCTAAGTATGACCTGAACCATTTGATTACCATCCCAGAAAGCCCAACCAAGTTTTCCAGTCTCTCTAGAAGTATGTTATAATCGACAGTGTCAATGTAGCACTGAGATCTAGTAGTACCAGCAATGATATTTTGCCAGAATCAGAATGTAATATCATTTATTATCTTAATGAGTGCTGTCTCTGTTGCTGTGATGTGGTCATAAACCAACAGGTATCATATGAGTTTAAGTAGTTGTTCACGCTGAATAAAAACTACCTTTTCATAATCTTTCCTCTAAAAGCAGATTTGATAGGGTCTCCTATTTGCGCGAAATTTGTTTATCAAGACTTTGCAAAAATCAGTACAATATTGTGTCCAATATCTACCACAATATTACCTTCTTATATTGAAGTGGTGTAAATACATATCCATTTTGCAGCTTGTTGTTCATGCTTCAAAAGCTGGAAAATCATTGCATGTGGCCCTACAAGATGATTACTGATATCTCTCTGAAAAGTAAATATACAGTTTTCAGTTTGTAGGAGAAACTAAAATAATCCCCCACTGACGGTTTCAAAGGCTGAGACCTGGTAAAGACTTTCTTCTTCGAGGACCTTGATAGAAATGTAGAAATGGTTAAATGTTTTCCCCTTTCTCATCGATCTGATCTCAAGATTCCTGTCTGTGTTGATGTCACAGATCCGGCCCCTCCCACATAGTTGATTGACAGTACGTTTAGCACAGATTGGACGTGTTCTCTACCTTAGAACCCCCCTGATTGAGCTTCATCAGTCTCGCCATTTGTCACCACTGGAGCAGATTTAGACAGCATGACTCCTAAGTGTTTGAGGTGTTCTGTTGTTGGATGTAAGAATGAACGTAGCAGTCGTCATTTAATCCCGACATCTGAGCCACTGAAGACGCAATGGATTATGTTTGTTTCTGAAGGGAATGAGCCCCCAATCTACCTAAATGCATCTATGTTCTCGCGAATCATTCGTGATCCGCCCTCGTTTACAGAAGAAGTGAGTTTAATGTTTTGTAATGAATCTTTGCAAGTCGTCTTTCCTAATTATGTGCTAATTAGCAAGTTTCACAATAAATGCGGCTAAAGTAAGAGAGCAGCTCGGAAGAGAGGGGCGTGATCAGCAGACTCATTACATTAAAAGAAAATGCTACCAAAACTGCTTGAATTTGACCATAGAGCTTGTTTTTGACAGAGTAAAATCGGTGTTCTTCTTTTGTACACTATCCATTGTGTGGACAAATCTTTAAAACAAACCTATGTTCCGCAGTACTTTTTTCATTAAGACCTAAAACATCCATATCAACTTTGTTGGAAAATCTTGCATCCCTAGACCCCTTTAAGAAAGTCTTTATGTATTCCCCATTTGTAAGTCGCTTTGGATAAAAGCGCTTGCACAATTACAATTTATTGGTTATTGTCCAGCAGTGTATTTTATTTTACATTTTTGCTATTCAATTGTATACTATAGTAATATAATTAGTTAATAATTATAACGCCACTATATAAACATTAATTCAAATATAATAATTCAAACTATAATTCAAAGTATAAAGTTCTGCTGTATGATAAGATCTGTATTGCTGATTTAACAGATTAAAAAAAACTGTGTGATCTGTCTAAAAATACAGATTTCACAGCAGTTACCTGTGACAGAAATCCCCTCCACTGCGACTTTATATGCCATTAAACAACTACCTTCAACAGACCGTGAAAAAGTGTTATGGGATGGGCTTTTGAATGTATTATAACAGCTTATCTTATGATTTTTGTATATATGTACAGACTCTAACTATCCTGTCGCACCCGAGTACCATCCTAATACACTCTTCTTGGATTCCTCTACCCTCACTCTTCCATCAGAACTTGCTGAGTGTGTTCTGCGCTAGCTGGTAATTCAGTCACAAGTGGTTGGGTCTTTTATGAACTAAAATAATCCATCAAGTGCCGCAAATGGGTTCAACCTCTTCCTGTTGCAATGGGGAAGGGGCATTAAAGATTACAAAAGTACATGACGTGTAAGAATAATAAGCGTCCATGTTCATTGCTACATACTGTTCCGATCGCAAGAGAAACCCAACCGCACATTCCAAAACAATAAAAAAATAAAAAGTTTTGATTTAATGGTGAGGCTATTAAGCAACAACATGTGAAACATCTTATTCTATGTGCTCTGTAGCTATCATCCAAGTAAAGTCAAGTCACATTTATTTATACAGCGCTGTATACAAAACAGGAAACTAATAAAATTAACTATGGAAACTCATAGGGCTCTCCTTCCCTGTCACAATTTCATGTTACGTTCAAACTCGCCTGAGAACTTATCAGCTACACATGTTACCAGTCTTCACTACAATCAAGGATGTCAATTTCTACCCACTGTGAAGACTGATCTAAATACAAGCAGTTTATTTACATGAAGATAATTAAAAATAACAACAAGAGGAAGACCTTTCAGAAACCACCACTAAAGCCGCTGATATACTCATGGCAATGTTCTTTTTAATTTTTTGGTTTGTGAGCATCCCAACGCCACCCTCACTACTGGATGTGGCATTTAGATAAATATGTAAATATGTGCTGAATGCTGTCTCCTTAAGAATGCAATAAACACAAGAATGCAATAAACACAACAAAATGACAATAGAAATGGATCAGTTAAGAAAGCATCTGATCATATCTATGTGGATATAGTATGTTTGCACCAGCTCTGTCAGGGTTTTGTCACAGCAGTCTACTAGAGAGAGACCCAGATGCAGAATGACCAAGGGAGTAACATTTATTGACAAGACAAGGTACAACTGGGATGAAGTGAGAACAATCTAAACAGTAGGATAGGCCAGTCTGCAGGAGAACATATGAGATCAGGGGTGTTTTCCAAAAAGCAAGATTAATCATCTGCTAACCCTGAACTATCATTGATTAACCCAAACCTTGCTTACTGGAGGTATGCTGGTTCTAAAAACACATCCGGGAGTAAGTTCATTCAACACAGAGTGTTCTTCGTTAACACACAAGACATTCTCAACAGAGCGACGAATCGACAAGTCACTATGGAAACAGACACCAAGAAAAAGTGTGCCATACTACTTTCTTTATTCTGTTCAAAAGTAATTTGCATACTTGGTTCATGTCACCACCTAACTGGTGATTGCAATCATTTTTTTTGCTTTCAACCTTGAGGGGAATATCTAGATTTGTTGGGGTAGAGTTTATTGGGTGTTAGCACAAAACAAACAGTATAAGTCATCAGATATATTTTTTATTATAGAGATACATTATAGAAAATACCGATCCATGATGTGTGGATAATATAAAATGAAATAAATATAATTAAATATTACCTTGTCTTAAATGTTTTATAATTTATACAGAACTTATATATGCCAATAAAATTAATATAGTAACCATATTAGAATAATATTACCTTGATCAGTTCAAACAATAACAACAGGGCAAACATAGACAAAGGGTTAATCCAAAAGACAGGAAGAGTAACAGGTAGTGATGGGACGATTGATACAGAGGCGCCGTTGCAGTTTTCAAAGCACTATTGTATCACACTGTGCAGATGCTTTTATTGAAATTACAATACCACGTGATTGATGACGTTTGAAGCTTCGAAAGTCATGCAGTATCTGAAGGTCGGGACAGCTGGTTTGAAAAAAAAAATCAGCGCTTCGCATGTGGGGAAAAAAGAGACTCGTGTTTTGACTTTAATAGTGACCTTTGTGTGTGTGTGTGTGTGTGTACACATATTTGGGATTCAGTAGAATACTTTAGAATAACCTCAACACCAGACAGAATCTGAATGCACGTCACACCTCTATTGCATTTTATCATGTTCAAGCCGTGGTCTCAGAGACCCTGAACAGCTCACCCAAATATTTTTGCTACTACTCACGTTAATTATTAATGATAATCACACACTTGTGTATTTTATATTATTGATCAATATGTGAATCCATTGACCGTACTACGAGTTGGCACAGATTAAAAACTTTCAAATCATCCTCTGCTCCATGATGTTTCGTTAGATAGGCTGGAGAAACAGAGTCTGACCACCAGATGTCGCTAATGTGCACTGTTTTAGAAAGCTTCGAGTAATTAACAGTTTTTCGGCACAATTTGATAAAAGCCTCAAACAGTTCAGAAAGCCTCAGTTTCCCATCACTAGTAACAGTAGTGATGAGAAACCAAGGCTTTCTGAAGCGTTTGAGGCTTTCATGAAATTGTGCCGAAAAAGGGTTCATTACTCGAAGCTTTAACACAGTGTGCATTAGCGACATCTGGTGGTCAGACTTTGTCTCCACCAAATCTAACAAAACATCGCGGAGCAGAGGATGGTTTAAAAAAGCATGTGACCAAAAGCTTCGGAAGTCTGTGACATTCAAGAGTGGAATCAATACAACATCTAATCTGATATAATCTCATCTAAATTTATATTATATTGAGACCACAATTTGTGTCCTGTACAGCTTGGTCAACGGATTCACATATCGATCAATAATATAAAAGACAAACATGTGATCATAATTAATAATTGACGTGGGTAGCTGAAAAAAAATATTTTGGGTGAGCTGGTATATGCCTACCCTTATGTTGTGTTCGGGGTATCAGAGACCCCAGTTATAAACATGATTAAATGCCCTACTGACAGCCCTCAATGTGACTGAATAATTATTTTATGCATCAGGTGGGATCGTGAAGCGCCATTTTTTTCAAACTAGCTGTCCTGACCTTCCGATACTACATGACGTTCGAAGCTTCAAAACGTCATCAATCACGTGATATTGTCATTTCGATACAAGCATCTGCACAGTGTGTGATAACAGTGGTTTGAAAACTGCGTCAGAGCATCGGAGCTGCAGTATCAATTGTCCCATCACCAAGTAACAGGACACGGCCGAAACATGGAAAAAGGCTTAGAATTGCAGCAATGACATACACAAGACTTCGCAAAGAATGACAAAGTTGAACCAGACTTATATAGGGTGAGCAGACAGGGTAAGAGACACAGGTGCAAACAGTGAGTGCTAATGAGTCCAGGCAAAGGATTATGGGAAATTAAGTCTTTGATGGAGTGCCCACTAGCAAAGCTCACGGGCACTCCAGCTAGAGAGCCACACACACACCATAACTATATTATTATAGTATATATATAATATTGTCCACAATCGGTCACGCCCACGCTGAAGTGAACTAACCCTGAAGCATAACCTACTTCAGCGCAGGTTATGTTCACAGAATAAGTTGCTATGGCTACTTGCATACCCTGAAAGTTACCTCCATTTTTGAAACAGAATACTGAGTTTATAAAGTGAAGTGACATGTGGCCAAGTATGGTTACCCATACTAGGAATTAGTGCTCCTAAGTGCACACACACAGCAGTGAACAACACACACACCGTGAACACACACCCCGAGCAGTGGGCAGCCATTTATGCTGCAACGCCCGGGGAGCAGTTAGGAGTTCGGTGCCTTACTCAAGGACACCTCAGTCATGGTATTGAAGGTGGAAGAGAGCGCTGTACATTCACCCCCCCAACCTACAATCCCTGCCGGTAACCATAACCACGACTTATCCGCTTACTTACCCTAAAACATACCCGGATGTGTCACTTAACCTGCTTTCTGGAATACCCTCCCCAATACCAATACTATGTAGGCTGGAGACGGAAGTGGAGGCAGCACCAGACAATGACAACACTGGAGATCAGCAGCTCTTAGGCTACGTCACACGAAGCCAGAGCTTTCCCTATCCAAACTTTTTTTCCCCTCGTTCAAGAAAATATCTCTCCATACGAACAGACCAAAATGATGTAGTTTACATGCCAGACCAGTTTGTGCTGTAATTCTGCCACAGAGATGCACTAAAAACGGAGAAGACTTGGACTATGAGCATAAACCTTGCACGTGGTATATAAACAAACAAACACAAAACAATACATTTATTAATCCGTGTTAATGTTAGTTAATAAAAAGACAATCGTTCAGTGTTTGTTCATGTTTTTGTTGCGGTTACGTGACGTAGCGGTGTCTGACTAGGGGTGAGACGTGGGCTAATGACATCATAGTTTCAGAAAATATACAGATTCACTGTCCACACAAAAACGCAAGGGCTTCGTTTTCAGATTTATCCATTCTGGGACGCGGTTTCAAAAAATAGCAGTTTCAGGCTCCCAGAACGCCGGATCCATCTGGACAAAACGCTGATACGATGCAATTTTTTTTATGTACTAAACACGTCTCTGTGTGGACGGGGCCTTAGGCAGCAGCTTGAGAAACCAAGGGCTTGATGTTTTGAGCTGTAATGAAACCGGTTCTGTCAGACTGCCCAGTCTTGAGAACAGCAACCAGGGAAGGTCAGAACACAGGACAGGAACGAACACAAGACACAACACAACACAACACAACACGCAGGTCAAGACCACAAGAGAGAACAACAAGAAACAGCAAAACAAAACTCTGACTTGGTACTAAGACTAGAGGAAACAAATAAATTAATAAAAACTGCTGAGAGCAAATAAAACAAAAGTATGAACCAAAAGGGAAATTCTAGGAATAAATAATTGGAACTGCAATCCAAGAAAAGACCAAATCAAAATCAAGAAAGAAACCAGAAATAAGCACTGAGAAAAATAGACCAAAAATTAAAGACCGGAACTAGAGTAGTAACAAAATAACTAAATACAATGCTAGAACTAACAAGGAGAACAAAATTACGCTGCCTAAAGGCTTGTTGATTAACAAGAAATTCTCTCAAACACAAAGAACGTATGCAACAAACCAGCAGAAACAAGAGGGAAAGATGCATAATATAAAGGAGCAGAGAACATGAGGATCAGGTGAACACAATCAAGTAAACAAGGACTAGACTAGGACTAAACAAGGGGGCAGGCTAAATGGAAACAAGGAGGCAGGGCATGTCTGTTCAGTCTTTGTTTAGCATGTCTATAGTTGTGTCCCAAACTGAAGTGCGTGGACTCTGGAGTGTGCATTTGAAGTGTGATTGCATCACAGCGTCACGGAGTAAAGCGTCCAATCAGAATGCACCCTCCGAAGAGTGCATTCCAAGGCCGATTGCGTCACCAAGGCGCGACTTCAAATGCACCCTTGGTTTCCCAGGAAAATGAAGTGTACATCTGATGGACACTTCGCACCCTACTATATCCCAGAATCACTTGAATCAATGAAATGTAAGTATTGTGCTTCCAATTACTCAAATAGGCTACCTAGCGAAACAAGTGTTAAAAGGTTTTTTTTTTTAAACAAAGCCCACAAACAATAAGACATTCTACAAATCTACAAATGTTTTAACCAAACTTTAGCACTTCAGTATTTTGTATGCATGTCCTGCTGTTTCATATTTTTTAATGTTAAGATTGCAAACGTGCCTTTATATTTTTCATAAGTGTATCCATTTTCTCTTGTTTTAGGACTATTCTGGAGAAAATGAGCCTGCTGGGGAAAGACTTAAAATACAAAGTAAGCAAGTTAATAGAGATATTTTTGCTGAAATTCATTGTGCTGTTGTTGTTATCAGGCATGGTTTTATTTGCTGTGCCTTAGGATTGCAAGTATCCTGGGACAGATGAGGGAGCGAGTGGTGAGCTGGTGTTGCTACTCAGGGAGGACATCAAACTCCAGAGAGAGACAGAGGAGAGAAGAACACATGAGAGCAAGGAGAGACTGTTTTCTCTTCTTCAGAGAATGCTTAACAAATACATTATTTATTAGCCAAGAGAAAACAGTGGAAAAAATGGGTACATTACAATTGATCAATATCTTTTTTTAAATGTCGCATTGTCAATGAAACAACCTAATTTCTGTAGTTTATTTTTGTGATGTAAGTTCAAGATGAAATGAATAAGTTGTATACATTCATTTTTTGTACTGTAATTTATTTGAGTACTTTCTGTACATTTTGTTTTGCATATTCACATGTAAATAAAAGAGAAGTAATTATGTACATTGTTAATTTTTTTTAATGCAGCTTATAATTTTTTCACAAAACATTCTTCTGTTTTTTTTTTTGTCCTGTAAATAATTTTTTTACACATTAAAACAAATTGTTCTATACATTACTGAAAGTACTTTTTACAACTGTTTACAACATAGCTTAGGTTTAACATCAGAAAAACAATATCAGTTTTGAGCCCAGCCCTGCCTCCATGTGTTCTGGGGTCTTCAGGAGGTGAATCTCTTGGGAATGGCCAGCACCTCCAGCGATCAAAAGACAATCGGGGGGTGACGTGACGCAAGGATGTTCAAACAATCTGGAGACCACTCTGTATGATGTACCACTGGCAGACAGAAGAGAAACACCAGGGTCAGGATTGTGGCACCCCATTACTTTTGCCATTCACTTCTTAGAAGATCCAGCAGCACTGTCAGGGCCTCCCTGCTCAGCCGAAAACCTTTAAAAGCCTGTCCAGCACTGCCACATTCAGCTTTATCCTGCAGTACAGGGGTCTGGTCTGATTTAGGGAAAGAAGGAAAAGATAAATTGTTTAGAGCTATGACAAAGAGTAGAAGAAATATTGAGGTACTTTAGTAAACTACGTTTAGTAACTACTACCCAGCCAACATTTGTGTGTGGGGCCCATGTGGGTTTGACATGGGCTGAATAAGTGGGCCCGAAATGGGATTGTCCGCGGGTTCCATAATGGCCCAATGTCAATTGCCCACATGGATTTCACGTGGGATTGTACTTGACAACAGGTGGGCACCTACTGGGCAACATGCGCAAGACCCATCTTGGCCCCAGCTTTATTTTTTATGTGGGTACTACAAGGTTACTACATGGACTGAAATATGGGTTGTAAGTGGGTTTGTCCACAGGTTCCATGTTGGCCCCGTGCAACTTACCCATG